>JAAGEH010000022.1:1679495-1690823 GCA_011751065.1 Lasiurus cinereus
GCATTTTCCTCCCCTTCCATGTATAAATAATTGGAACACGTGCCATAAAAGGATCCAATTTTAATATGGGAAAGGAGGAAACTTGAAAAATCAATCTTATTCGGTTACAAAACACACACACACACACACACACACACACACACACACACACACCCTGATACACTTATGTCCCAGTCAAAGACAAAGACAATGCAAGACATTTCTAGAAGAAAGGAAAGGATCTCTGTGCTCCATATCGTGAAATTCGAACTGTTTCTACAAACAAATGGGCACCCCCCCTCTTTGGTAGGCGCTGGCTGTAACTAGAGTGTCTGTCGCGGCCTCTCACACCTGGGCAAGTCCTCAGCCAAACAGAGAGCCACCACGAGCTGTGCGACTCCGGTCCCCTGCGCGGACGGCCCGCAGCTGATGGGCACCCACATTCTGCATCCATGCCAGTATCGCCCCGTCCTTATAGACAAAGGATTCCTCACCTACTCCTTACGGGCAGGGTGGCAAATACTTCTTGCTTGTTAAGCCAGGCTACCGTTCACCAGCCCCCGGTGGGAAGACGGTTCTGCGCCCCAGAGATGAGGCAGCTGGTTCCGGGCAGAACCACACGTGCCTTGCACGCTAGCAGCTAGCAGTTAACACCGGAAGCGATTATCCTGGAAATTCGGTACCGTATTTTCCGGCGTATAAGGTGACCCCCAACTTTTCCAGTGAAAATATAGAGAGTTTGGGATATACCCGCCCTATAAGATGACACCCAGTGTATAAGACGACCCCCGGCTTTTGAGAAGATTTTCCTGGGTGAAAAAGTCATCTTCTACGCCAGAAAATACGGTACTCCATGCAGCCTTCTTATTCTACAGCAGTGGTTCTCCACCTTCCTAAGGCCACGACCCTTTAAGACAGTCCCTCATGGGGTGGTGACCCCCAACCATGAAATTATTTCCATTGCTACTTCGTCACTGTAATGTTGCTACTGTTATGAGTCGTAATGTAAACATCTGATATGCGGGATGTATTTTCATCGTTACAAATTGAACATAATGAAAGCATAGTGATTAATCACAATTAGATATTGTGAAATATTTATTTCTAATGACAAATAAATGAAATTTTGTCTTGAAGCGTGGTGTAGCATGGGTAACAGTCTTCATATGACAACAGTAAACTACATTGCTACATGTTCCGATGGTCTTAGGCGACCCCTGTGAAAGGCTCTTTTGACCCCCAAAGGGGTCGCGACCCACAGATTGAGAACCGCTGTCCTACAGTGACAGAAGCACACGGAGCTTGTTCGTACCAACAATACGAGACCGGCACCCTTGGTGGGTAACCGTCGCTCCAGGTGCAAATTCCTGCAATTTCCAGGCATGCTTTTTCCTTTATTTTCAGCATCCGTCTCACCAGGAACGACTATGCCCACTAGTTTATACCTGTCCACGTCACTGAACATGGGGAAAACACAAATGCCATGAACCCAGCTGGCACGGTCTGGCTAAGGCACAAGGCACCCCACCTCAAGTCCTTTTTGCCCAGATCTTTAAAAATCAGGAAGAAGAAGACCTTTGCAGACTAGGAGCCAAGGACATCAAAGGTCATTTCTGCGGCAGCCTTTCCCCCAGCCACTTAACGAGGGGGATTTTTGTCCCCGTTTTTAAGCCCCTCGCTATTGAACAGCAAAACAGCTTCGTTACTTGTAAACAAAACGAAAAATTCTACTGAGCTCCGCGATTCTGACAACTCCTCCGCCGTGGAACGTGTTTACGCAAACACTCGCCACCTGAAGGGGGACTCGTCCCAGGACAAGAAGGAAATCAAGGCCTGGCCGATCGCTGACACTCAGGGCAGCGACGTGCCCTAAGAGCCGGGGACACAGGTCCCTGCTCAGGCTGGCCGGCCTGTGGGGGAATCAGGGAGTCCTCAACCAGCTTCCCTCTTAACTCCGACCCCAGTTCCACTCAGGGCCCGCTCTCCGACTGGAAATATGTGCCACACCGCCCATAAGGAGCAGGG
The DNA here is from genome assembly GCA_011751065.1 of Lasiurus cinereus. NCBI lineage: Eukaryota > Metazoa > Chordata > Mammalia > Chiroptera > Vespertilionidae > Lasiurus > Lasiurus cinereus. Next base: position 1,681,500 of record JAAGEH010000022.1, read on the forward strand.
TGAGGAACCCTTTGTGTAGGAAAACCCCATGGTGGGCACACAAACAGTCTTCAAGTCTCCTTTGCACCCTAAGATAAAAGGCAGGCACGGCTCTCCTTCCTGGCACCCCGAATTCATGCGGAAGAGCAGGGGGGCGGGCTGGCAGGGAGAAAGGCCCCACAGAGTCCGAGCCAGCAGAGGAAACCACTCATGTCTAAGTTGCTCCAAGAAGAAGAATGAAAACTCAAAGACAAACTCTCTCCTCCACTTGTTCCAGCTAAGCTTCAAGGGCTCCTACTCAAAACCATTTTTCACTTCTCCTTTCTTCCTCTCTCTCTTTCTCTCTCTCTCTCTCAAAGAATAATGAGTTAAAATGTATGGGTCAGGTCCAGCCTTTCACTGCTGTTCTTACTCTGGGGGAGCTGAGGGAGGTGGAAGTTGCTGCCAAAGCTTCTGAGAAGGGAGTTTTGCTGCTGATTTCCCGTTCACCAAAGCTCCATCTCCCCCAATGCATCTCGCACAGCCCATGCAAGAACGCGACGCGGCCGTATATACCGCTGCACACGGAGACATTTTCATCAAAATAAAGATCGGCGGTGCCAGCATGCCACTTGTCATTCCCACTTGTCACTTTCCACTGACAAACTGTTACACATACAACTTTTGTCAAACGCTGCGTCTCTAAATGTGTTCCAAATGCCATTGTATCTTAGCATGCCTGTCAGGAAGAGGGAGAGTAAAAACTACTATGTTACCCTACATCAGCTATATAGTGTTGTGGTTTTCTTTTTTTTAAAAAAAAAAAAAGGACTACTTATTAGGTAAAAGAATATAAAGGACTTCTTCTGTAGTTACAGGCTATGCTGGACCAAGTTTAAATCTCCCGAACGAGAGCAAACTGCGCACATACTGTCTGCACCCAAAATGTGAGGCTATCCGCTCTAAGAAACTTTTTTAATAAGTGAGAAAACGGGCCATTTCCATCTCAACAGAAACCCCACATCTCTTAAAAAAAAAAAAACAGACCAAAGAAAATACTACAATTTGAAATTCATCTAGCCGAGTAATCTAATGTCTTTTTGATCTAGACCTATAAACTGTTCCTTCATGAGTTCTTTAAAAGGAGAAGAAAAAAAAAAGAAAGAAAGGCGAAGAAGGGTTTTTAATTATCAAAGTGTAACCGCCAAACCTAACTGTTCACCAGATACCCCAAATAATTACCAACTAATTACCTGCACTCTAACGGGTTTCCAGGTCCTTAAAATAACTCCTATTCTGAAAGAGCTCATGAAGGATGGCCGGTCTGCCTCCTTCCCCACAGACAGAGAGGAAAAGATGCGAACGAAGAAGACTTAGCCCGGGACCCCTAGGTGCAGAGACGGATTCTGGTCCCTTCCGTGGGGGTCACAGGGCAGAATGGTTCCAGGCCTCCATGCGGCTCCAACACACACACACACACGCACATACACACACACACACGCACACACACATTTCCCTGCAGATGATCCTGAATATATAAATGGCCAGTGGGTTTCTGCTGCTGGAATGCAGGTCTTCCAAAATTACTCGAAACATCCAATTATGCTCCGGACTTCGAGGGGCGGATACCCTATGTTCTGTTTAATGTGTATGTTCCACTGCATAGAATTATTTTTTTTGTTGTTGTTGTTGTTTAACCAAGTATATCTTTATTTTAATAACAGGCCCAGGGCTAAAAACACTTTCGAGAAGGGCTATTTTTCTACCTCAGCAAAAAACTACAGAGGACAGGCCCGTGGCTGGCTGCATGACCCCGGCCCTAAGTTCATTCTATTTCAAAGATCTTAAACCCTTTAAATAAAAAATAAAAAATAAAAGAGTGGAATGGGAGAGGGAAACACCATCTTTTCTCCTGGCAGGCAGTGAGTCCTCCCTGCGAGCACCCCGGTGCCTATTCTTGGGGGGAAGACGGATGGAACATGGGCTCCTTTTTTCCCAGGTCGACAATGTCTCTCTCCGATTCTCAGTGTGTAAGGCGTTCCCATCCGTCAACATCGCTGCCCTTTCCTATCGGCGCCCCATCAGACAGAAAGGTGTGTCTCTGCAATTGCTCCCAGGCTGACGGCCCCCCACCTGAGCCGCCTGCCTCTGGCCCCCCTGGGAAAGGGAAGGCCTGTAGACACTGCTCAGCACTCAGGGGGGCCCTGCTCAGCAATAAGGGATCACATTTGTCCTCCCGCGTGAGGGCCTCAGTGCGTGGAGAGTAATCCTTTTCGCAGCGGTTTTCAACCTTCCTCATGCCGAGACCTTTTAAGACAGCTCCTCATGGGGGGGTGACCCCCAACCATAAGATTATTTCCGTTGCTACTTCATCACTGTCATTTTGCTACCGTTGTGAATCGTAATGTAAATATCTGATAGGCGGGATGTCTTAGGTGACCCCTGTGAAAGGGTCGTTCGACCCCCAAAGAGGTCACGACTCACAGGTTGAGAACCGCTGCTTTTGGTCTCCTTGCAACAAGACAGTTACTTTCTTGTAACGTCCCTGCAACAAGACAGTTACATTCTTGCAATAAGACAGTTACATTCTTGCAATAAGACAGTTACATTCTTGCAAACGTCCCTGCAACAAGACAGTTACTTTCTTGCAACAAGACAGTTACATTCTTGCAACGTCCCTGCAACAAGACAATTACATTCTTGCAAACATCCTTGCAACAAAACAGTTACATTCTTGAGAGGGCTGCCCGACAGCAGGAAGACTAGGTCTAACTTCCGGTCAACTATTGCTCAGATTGCTCCGACAGATGATTCCTTAGCAAAATTCAATTAGATTTCCAACGAATTCTCTCTTCCTTCCTTCCACCTCAACAAAGCAAATATCCCTAAAAGCGATGCCCAATACTTAAACACTTCCACCTACAATCCAGAACATTTCACCCCCGTGAAATCAGCATCCAAAGTCACAGGCACGTGCAAAAAAAAAAAATCTCAAAAAAAGGATGCCTGAGGTTGCATGCCTCTCCGATCAGCGCGCGCGCGGACACACACACACACACACACACACACACACACACACGCCATCTGGTAGACTCCAGCCCCGTGCGCCCGGTTTTAAGTGCGGGCGGCTGCCTGGGAGTCCTCCCTGCATCCAAACAGTGAGAAATGAAACTGCTTCTGTGAACAATGAATGAAGCGCACACGCCACGAGCGCTGCCCCCGCCGGCTGGCCAGCAGCAGCGACAGCGGCTCCACCGGGAGGAGGAAGGAGCGGCCGGCCGGCCGGCTGGCCCGGGGCCTGGCTGGCCCGCACTTTCAGTTTCCACGGCAGGTTGCGTGGCCCAAGGGTTACACGCAGCCCAGCCCTGTAGGTGCCCGTGCCGATGGCCCCGCGGGAAGGACCATCGGATCCTGATTCTCGTCCTCCTTTACATAATCTGCGCCTCGTCTACGTCTTCCAACAGATCTGTAAGGTTTAATCGCCGATTTTACAGATATAAATGTCCCCACCATTAATCATCCTTTTTGCAAAAAAAAAAAAAAAATCCTTATGGAGTGAATTACTAGCTGACAAGGAACGCCAGTTCGGATAAGTGAATGTTACCCAGCAGGGATATAAAGCTGTCAACACCGCCTTGCTCTTGCCTGCTCTCCACTCTCTCCTGGCCTTCGTATGTGTTTTAAAGAGATATTAGCCTGGGTGGTGTGGTTTTTTTTTTCCCCCTCTTCCCGAGGACCTGCTATAAAAGCTGACTGTCATACACATCTGAGCACATAGATGTTATCACCGACACGCGTTAAGACACCGCTGAGATAAGAGCACGAACATCCTAGAAAGTGTTGGGAAGACAAAGTAAAGCTGACCCCTCTCTTGTCATCTTGGGCAGCTACCCACACTGTCACCAAGGCACGGACTTTTCAGCCCTCTGTGACCACGTGACCTGGAGCACTGCGAGAGTATCTAAAAGCCAGATACTAAAATAAAGCAAACCTCCCCCCCCTCTTCAAAAAGCAGAACAGCAAAGAAATCAAAGGATTTTACTTCTGCAACCAATCCACTCAGAAACAGTTATCCACTCACGGTGTACCCAAGCAGCAGGATAAACTGCCATTTTATCCAGAAACAATTAACAATAATTAACAATCATTTCTGCTGTTTTTCGGGGGGAGCTCCCTGTCACATGGCTGCAGATTAACAAATACATCCCCCCAAATGTTGAGCTCTATTTTTAAAACGTGTCATTATAGGCATTAATTAGAGCAACCTTTTCAACATTCACAAGACTGTAATATACCTGCAAATGGTCATAGCAATGCGGAGGTGTATTTCTGCAAGTTGTCTACACTTATTATATTGCTTCGTAAAGAAAATTCAAACAAAAGGAGGGAGGGTGAGAGAAATAGAATCTGCTTTTTTTTTTATTTACACTACCTTCCAAAATATAAAGTCTCTCAAGTATGAAAACCTGCTAAATAGAAATATTATTTTAAACATTTTTTTTAATTTAGAATGTGCATTTGTAAAAGCTTTGCTTTTCTCCAATCTGTGCGTGATTAAAAGTTACAAGAAAATGAAATTATTAACATGTCAATGCACATTTGGAAACTACTGTCTATAAATGTAAATCCCTAATATGATCATTAACGTTCAATAAGAAAACTGTGTATTATTGAAATTTTATGTTCTAGTTGTTACATTTTAAAGCTCTCTAAATTAAAATCTTTCCAACTTATTATGCTATATAGGGAAAAATTTTTTCTTTTTAAAAAATCTTTAACAATCCACCAGGCTTAAACTATTTAAACCACTTTACCATTAAGTGCTATAAGTGGTATTTGCTGAGACAAAATAATGTCATCTTTATTTTCAGTTTGGAAGCGGCTAGTAAGACCTTTGTTATTACTAAATGAAGCTAAAGCTCAGGAAAAAAGTGCCAAAAGTAGTTTGTTGAAACAAATCTGTTATTCATCCCCAAGCCTTAATAAATTTATATCAAATTTATAATAAGTGGTCAAATGTGAATTATAGTCTCAGAAAATATGAAAAGCAACTACTATTTTACACTAAAAGGAAGCCCTGGTTATCAAAATCGGGCAGAGTCTTCTTTCACAGTTCAATATGATATAAATAAGGTTTGTTTTAGGGGAGCGCAATTGCTAATAATCACATTCAAAAATATTTAGAAACGTCTCTCAATGTAGTGAATTTTACTAGGTCTTGAGAAAGAAACCCAACATTTCCAGCCTATGATTTTTCTTTCTGCAGAAGGCCACTCTGAGAACAAATCCTCCAAGGATTTCTAAAAGTTTTTTTAATCAAACATTATCCTTTACCAGCGCATATCATATCATCCAACCTAGTCACTATACATTTTTCTTTCTTACATGCATCTATTAAAAAAGAATCAAAAGGTCAAAACTTACTGCTCCAGGCTCAGGACAGAACATTAATAAATACCCCTTTTAAAAAGTGGGTCACAGAGCTAAGAAGTTTTCTTTTGCTTCCTTAAAGTACATCTTCAAGCCCCTAAAATGGACGCTATGGAAGCTACAACCCATAGCCAACTGATTTTTGAAGGCTTTAAAAATTGTGAGAAAGTGCCCTCCTCCAGGGAGGTGATTAAAATAAAGGATCTAAAGCAAACCATCCTGCGTGTCTACCACCATTAAGCCAGTCGTCGCAAAATAAGTAAAAATAAAACCCTGTTACTTTTAAAAAAAAAGTGCCTATATTGAACGCTGTACAGGGGAGCGAACACTTTAAATAATGACTTCAAAACACATACTATGGCGATTCAGAAGCTGCGGTTGGAGCTAAGTTTTGCCGGGGGTTTTTGTAACATCGCGGCAGGCGAACCTAAAGAATTACATTAAACAGGCTGCCGCCGACACGTTTAGGACAAAGAAAAACTTCAGAAGCCAAAAAAAAAAAAAGCCAAAAGTCATGTATCCCCGACACAATCACACTGCACCCCATGGAGGCACCCGCGTGCTCTTTCTAAAGAGACAGACAACTGGCATCTACACCTCACACTGTGCGAGTCCTGCACCCAGTCCTTGCACGTCTTCCTTTGCTAAAAAACCACTTTTCTCCTCGCCGCTTTTCAAAGAAAAGTCGAAAAAAAAGAAAAAAATAAATAAAACCAAACCTCTACACACAAGGTCACTTTCAATAACCCTGGAATTCCTGGAGAGGAAATCACAAGGCTCCTCTCGCTGTGTTCCCCCCTGTGTGCTCTGCTTCCTCCCAGCAAAGTTACCCGAACCCCGAGCCCTGCCAACCCGACTGGACACGGCAGCACCGAAGCCGAAGCCGCTGCGGGCCTGGCCTCGGCAAGAGCCTTCCTTTCCCCCCTTAAACCCGGGCAGAGGGGACCCCCGGCTGTGCCTGCCAGGGTCTCCGCGCCCTGTCCCCTCTGCTGCTGCAGTCACCACCACCGGGGCTCCGGCTGCGGCTGCACCGGGCCGGAGGAGCTGGGAACACCAGCTTTCCCCCGATCCCCCCCCAATGCGGACGGACAGACGTACCTGACCTTCCTCCCTAACCCCCCGACAGCTCGACACCGAGGCGCAGCAGCGAGGCCCCCCGTGCGCCATCCCCACCTCCAAGCTCTCGAGGAAAAATCTGGGGAGCAACTCGCTCGCTCCCCTCGCCCGCCGGCTGTGACATCAACCTGCCAACACCTCGGCGCCCGGGGAGTGGCATCGTGCCCAACAAGTGCCACCCCGGGGAGGCAGCGCGCGCGCTCCGCCGGCTCCTCGGGCTCCTCGGGCTCTTGGGGCTCCTTCCTGCGCCGGGGAGGCAGCCACCCCGCCTGCCCAGAGGCGAGGCGCCCGGGGCCGGAGCGGGCCACCTGGCCGCCACTTCCTGTAACCCTACACCTCGCGCTCGGGGCGCCCCATCCACCTGAACCCTGACACCCGGCCCGGCCCGGTCCCCCCGCGCGCCTCCACCGTGCGCCTCCCGCCGCCGCTGCGCCTCGGGCTGTTACCTCCCACGGCCTTGGCCACGGCGCCGTTGGGCCTCCCGCGGGCCCCCATGGGGCTGCCGTTCTGCTCCAGCCGCGCCACCTTCCCCGGGGGCGGCCCCTTGACGTCGGGGCTGCCGCTGCGCCGGTCGGGGCTGTCCCGCAGGCACGGGCTCTCGCTCCGCCGCTCCATGCTGCTCCGGCTCGGAGACCAAGTTGCCAGCGGCAGGTCGCAATAAAACGCGCCGGGACCTAGGCGGGGAGGGGTGGGGGGTGGGTGGGGGGTGGAGTGGGTGGGTGGGTGGGGAGGGCGGGGGGGGGGAGGGGGGAGGGGAGAGAAAAAGAGGGAAAAGCGCTCACACACGTGATCCGCGTTCAGGCCAGTGGCGGAGCGACGCCCCGCCGCCCGCCCGCCTCCCACGCCACCGCCCCGGGGACTGGTGCGCTCCGGCGGACCCCCACCCCGTCGAGGGGCCCCCCCCGGGGTGAGGGACAGGTGGGCACGAGAGGCTCCCTCCCCCCGGGGGGCGGCGGCAGCCTGGCTGTCCATCGGGGCGCGCGCTGGTGGACGTGGTCCGAGGGCACCCCACCGCTCCCTGCGCGCCTCGGGCTCTGCGGCACCCCAGGGAGCCCCCCCCACACACACACACACGAGGAAGGCGCAGGAGCCCAGGCCTGGCCGCGGGAGCCCGGGGTCCCCCTTGCCTGTTCCCCGGACCGCGTGGGGGTGAGGCGCGCGCACACTTGGCACGAAATGAACCCCCCCACCCCGTCCCACCGGCACGCAGCACCCAGAAACACTGGGAGGGATCCCTCAGAGTAACCCCCTAACCCTCCTTCCAGGGCAGAGGCCACCCCTGCGATGTGGGAACTTTCTCGTCTGCATGCGACCCTCTGTGATTTTTTTTTCCTAAAAAAAAAAGCTCTTGGGCATAAAACCCAAAAGCAAAAGCAAAAATAAAGAGAATAAATAAAGAGCTTCTACATGGTCAGCGCGGCCACGACTGGCCTCGATTAGCGCCCCGGCTTCAATCTCCCCAAACTAAGTTTCCCTCCCTCCCTCCCTCCCTCCCTCGGGCTCGCCCGGCTGGCTGGCAGCGCTCTCCTGCCCGGGGAACCCACCGCTCTGGGCACCCCTGGATTTTTTTGGGAGGAAGGAGGAGGAGGAAGAGGAGAAGGAGGAGGAAGAGAAGGAGGGGGAGACACCTGAGGAGACGGCCCCAGCCAGCGGGCGCGGCACCCCGGAGCCGCCGGAGCCGGCACCGCGCCGCGCGCCGGGCATCCATCCTCCCTGCCCAGGGCGCTCGGGCCTCGGGCTCTGCGCGGCGCCCCGAGACGAGGCTGGGGGGCTGCGGCCCGGGGAGCTGCGCGGGGAGGGACCGGAGGAGCCCGAGCCCAGGAGCTGGGATGCGGGGATGCGGGGATGCGGGATGGGGGCGGCGGTGGAGGGGGGGGTGTCCCCGGCCTCGGGACGCGGCCCCCCGTACTTACTGCTCACGCTCTGCCGGGAGCTCGGCTGGCCGGGGCTCTGTCCATGGAGCAGGAGCAGCGACTCCAGGGTGGAAAGTTTCCGGTGCGGGGCCCGTGCGCCCTGCGCGCTCTCCCTCCCCGGGCCTCCCTGCCGCCTCTCTCGCCTCGGCCCCCCGTCCGCCGCCGCCCCACCCCGGTCCCTGAGCGCCGCGCGCGGTCCTGGGTCCGGGCGGGCGCGTCTCGCCGCGCGGAGACGGTAGTTATGATGAGGGGGAGGGGGCAGGGGGAGGGGGCGAGGAGGAGGAGGATGGGGAGGAGGGGACCGCCGGGAGGGGGGGAGAGGAGAGGAGGAGGGGAGGGGAGGCGAGGCAGGAAAAGCCCTTCGCACCTCGGCGGCGGAGAGCCGCTGGAGAGAGGGAAAGAGAGAGAGAGAGAGAGAGAGAGAGAGAGAGGAGAGAGGGAGGCCGGGCGGAGGAGGAGGAGGACGGGGAGGCGGGCCGGGCAGCCTCTCCACCGGGCTGCGCGCGCGCGGGGAGGAGGAGGAGGAGGAGGAAGAGGAGGAGGGGGAGGAAGAGGAGGGGGAGGACCGCGGCCGGAGCCCCAGCAGGAGCCGGAGCCGGAGCCCGAGGAGGAGGGCCGGAGCCCCCGGGAGCCGGGGAGCCGCGGGGAGCCGCGCGCGGGAGGTGAGCGCGGCGGCCGCCCCAGCTGTCACCCCCGCCCGCCTCCAGGCCTCCAGCCGCCGCCGCCGGAGCCGCCACGGGAGCCGCCGCCGGAGCCGCCGGAGCCAGACTCCCGGAGCCGCGGGAGCCGCTTATTAGTCGCGTTGAGTCACCAGGCAGAGTGAGTCCCCGGTTTCCCGTTCCCCCGCCTCCGTCCCCGGGTCGCGCGCGCCTCCAAAATAATAACGGGGGCCGGGGGCTGGGGGGGC
>JAAGEH010000022.1:1695823-1715892 GCA_011751065.1 Lasiurus cinereus
GAAGCGGAACCTGCCCCAGGCCGGTGTAGGGCGCCCAGATCCCCGGAGCACCCCGCACGCCGCCCACCCGATTCCAAAGGAGCCCGAGGAGGGGAGGGAAGGGAAGCCGGCTGAGCCGCAAATCTGCAGGGGAGCCACCCCCCGGGGGAGAGTTTTTTTTTTTTAGGCAGCGTTTTCTTGTTCCCCCCCTTTTTGATTCCTAAAATCCCACTCCAAACGCACCCTTCCCGTCGGTGTAGGCGAAAAACAAAGTGGCTGCAGTAAAATCTCCTCGCGGTGGTGGCCGAAAGGGTTTGGGGGTTTGCCCAGCAGCAAACTGTAAGTGTGACCCACCAGCTCTCTCCTCTCTGGGTGTCCTCTCCCGTCGGAAGGGGCAAGGGGGTGTTGCAGGAGCCAGCCAGCCAGCCAGCCAAGCCACCCTACCCGGTCCGAGTTCCAGCCAGTTTTCCCCCCAAACGGTGAGAGGCGTGCGTTGGCGATGTGGCCTCTCCTCCTCCTCCTCCTCCTCCACGGGGACCAGGCTGTGTGGGTCTCCCCGCTTGCTTACCTCGGGCTCGTCCTCCTCGGGATGGGCGTCCGGGAGCGGAGAAGAAGGGGCGCTCTCAGGTCCTCCGTGGCGTCTGGGGAAGGCAAAGGAAGGCGCGTGGTTTAGCCAGGGCCGTTCCCCGTCTGATTCGTCACTATTATTATATCTGATGATGCGAATGGTTGGAGCGATTCGATCTGGAGTCATTAATGAGCTATTTTATGAACGCCACCGTTGGGGGGGGGGGGATCATTTACATTTTGCGAGGGATCACTTCCCTCACCTCGCAGGCTTAGGTCAACAAGCATGATTGCAGGACTTGAGTTAAAGCTTTCTTTCTTTCTTTTTTTTTTTCTTTAATAAACAACACGGGGCCGTATTGTTCACCGGTTAATATTTTATAAAGTGTAAATATTTTATTATGTTGCGAAGGGAGCTATTGATGCTAAATTATTAAGCTCCCGAGAAGGGGGGGTGGGATGTTAAATAAAAAAGTAGACAATTAGGCGGACAATTAAATGGCCATGGTGGCTGGTTTGTTTTCGGATTCCAGGCACCCTTTTAAACGCACGGCTTCCTCTTTATGAAAAGCACCTCCCCTCCTTTTTCCCTTGTCCATTTTTTTTTTGTATCATTTGGGGGGGACAAGCACTCCAACTATGTAAAATTACGTTGAGGCAAAAAGGGAAATGTCGAGTGATATGAATTAAGACCAGAGATGTATTTTGAATGTAGACTTTTTTTTGTCTGGTAGCACATTTCACAGATACCTTTCGATTTAAATGAGAATTGTACGAAGTCTTGTGATATATGTCCGGCGTGTGTTTTATTTCCCCCCCTCGAGTTTTGTCCTTAATAAAGGCTTTTTTTATGTTGCGAGTGGCATGAGCTTTTTATATTGAAACTGCACCGTTTTTGTATTGACCTTCTCTCAATCCAAGTAAGCAACTATTTCCAGCATATTGAACTTGGAGAATAAGAAATTTTAAATAACGTGTTTTTTTTTTTGCCTTTTATTCGGATTTTCTTTTTTTTTTTTAAACAGCAAATAAATGATGATGACTCTACACGTTTGGTTTGGTTTCGTTTCGTCTTCCTCGAGCGGTTGATGTCGGAACGTTTTAAAAACAAAATCATACTCAAGGAAAAAAATTGGAGTTCCTTTTTTTAAAAAATAAAAATTTAATTGGGCCCAAAACGCATTTCTGTGCTTTACCCCCCGAGTTTGCTGCAGTGCGCACAGCCCCAGCTCCGGCCCGCGGGGTGGGGGGCATTGTTACCCCTCTGCTGGCTTCTCCCTGACTTTTTGTCTGGAACGTACTCACAGGTTCCCCTCTCCCCCCCCCCACTCCCCGTGAGTCCCACCAAAAGGCCGCCAGCCTTTCACAGTCACTGGGGTTTGTTACTGATTTGTAATTTTAAAAAGCAACGGAGGATCTTTGTTGCTGGCTTCCATGCGCCTGTTTGTGCTCACGGCCCTGCTCTCCTCTCTCCTCTCCAGCTCTCGCAGGCCTTCTCCTTCCCTTTGGGCCTGCCCTGTTCCTGGCACCCCTCGATTTCTGTCTCCGGACCCCAGGCCCTGCGCGCCCCTCCGGCCGGCCTTCCTTCCCCGCTTGCGGCCCTGGACGGCGGAGGCCCCGCTCCCGGGAGTGGAGTGGGCGCCGGTGCCAGGCCTCGGAGGCGGCTCCCCGCGGGCCCAGCGCCAGCTCCCCAGCTCCTGGCTGGCAGACCTGGCCCCCCAGACCCCGGGGCCCCCTGCTAGCGGGGCGCTGGCCCTGAAAGAACACCGGCCGGCCGGGCCACGGTCCCCCACGCGCGCACGCTCTCCCCGGGGGGAGCCCAGGAGCTGTCAGCATCCAAGCGCGCAGAGGGTTCCCCGGTTCCAGCCAGGCCGGCGCTGCCCACTCCCGCCCCAGCGCACCGCCCTCGCCGCCCGCAGGCCTTGGCGCGCTCTTCGGGGGCAGGAGGGGGCGGGCGGGCGGGCTGCGTTCCCTCCCGGGAAGCCGGCACCAGCTCTGCAGCCAGTTCCCGCCTGGCACAGTGCGGGAGAGCGGGGCGACCCCCAGGTTCGGGGACCCCTGCGTGGCGCGGGGCTGGGGCCAGGGCACGCGTGCCAAGTGGAGCAGGCCCGGGGCCAGCCCGACCCCAGGAGGAGGAGCAGGAGCCGCAGGGCCGCGGGGAGGGAGCCGGGTGCGTCCCCGCCGGTCCGGCCTGCTGCGCGGGGTGTCCGGCCTGCTGCGCGGGGTGTCGGGGACGGACCGGCGCGCAGGCGGGCGGGGGACACTCACTCTGTTTTCCGCCCGGTGTCCCCGCGGCCTCCGGGCCGGACCCGCCCCAGCCCGCGCCAACCTCACAGGAATGACCGCTGGCCAGGTGGGGCGAAGCGGGGCGCAGCCGTCGGGCCGCCTCAGGCTCGGGAGCCGGGGGTCCTTGCGTCCGAAGAGGGACCAGCGCGGCCCCAGGACGCAGACCGGCCCCTGGGCGCCGGCTAATGGGGAACCAGGGGGGTAAGGGCAGCAGCCGGAGTCAGAGCGGGAGCCGAGCCCAGCACCCAGCGGGCAGAGGGCCCTGGGCAACCGGGGCACAGGCCCGACGGAGCCCCCTGGGCCGGAGGGGCGCGCGCCGCTGGGCCGGGAGCGGGGTGCCCGGTGGAGAGGGGAGCGAGGCCCGCGCGCGGGAGGAAGGGGAGGGCCGGGCCGGGCCGGGGAGGCCTCGCGCTCAGCTGGGGATGCGCCTGCGGCCGGGCCCGCGGCGGGGAGGCCGGAGAGGGTGTGGGAGGCGGGGTGCCCGCGGGCCGGGGCGTCTCCACGGGCCCAGGAGCAGCCGGGCCTCCTGCCGCCGAGGCCACCGAGCACCACCGCCCGCGCCTCCGGTTTTACGCGGAGACCGGGCTCGGGAGCGGGACCGGCGGCCCAGAACCAGCCCCCCCACATCGGGCGGCGGGTGGGAACGGGGTTCAGGCGTCCGTCCCCCGCGTTCTCCGTCCGGGCGCGCCGTGCCAGGTGCAGGGGTGGAGGCCGGGCCCCCGGTGGCGGCGAAGGTCCCGGCGGCCTGGCTCGTCCTCAGGCTCTTCACCCCGAGCCCGGGTCACGGCCGGGGTCCCGGCTCCGCCGAGCGGCCGCTCCCGACAGCGCCACCGCGTGGGCTGCGCCCCGGCCCTGCGCGCCCGCCGCCCCGGAGCCGAGCCTTCCCGCCGCCCGAGTCCTGGGGACCCGACGGGGGCGCGGCGGGCGCGGGGAGAGGGGGCGCCCTGGGCCTGGACGCAGCCCCACACCCCCAGGTGCGATGCGTGGTGCAGGCCACGCGCCCCCCCAGGGCCCTCCGTTCGCCCCAGCCCCTCCCGGTGGAAAGCACCCCTGAAAACGCCCGGCCCCTCCGCACCCCGAACTCCTGCCAGGCCAGAACCCGAGCCGGAGCCTCGCAGAAACCAGAGAGCCGGGAAGCCAGGGCCGCGGGCGCTCGCTGGGACCCGGGGCCGCGCGGAGTGGCCGTCTGTCTGTCTGTCTGTCTGTCCGGCGGCCTAGGCCCGCGCGCGGAGGCCGGGAGCCCACCGGGGCCTAGGCGGGCGGCTCGCCGGGTCTCTGGGCCCCAAAGCCCCCGCACCTCTCGTAGGTGGAAGCCGGTTTCCCGGCTCAGGCCAGGCGGCGGGGCAGCCCAGTCCCTGGGCGCAGGCCTGCGAGGGTGAGGGGTGCCCTGTGGGGTCCCTGAGGCCACGCTGGGCTGCGCTGGGCACCACCTCAGGCTGCCAGGGCCTCTGGCGGAGGAGACGCAGTGGGTAGATCTGGGGCTCGTTTTAAATAAACCCCACTGTTCGCAGGGACCCACACACACACGCACGCACACACTCACACTCACAAGCACACTCAGCTGCCGGAAAGGACCGTGACCCGGGAAAAGGCACATTCACCGGGCCTCCCCGTGGTGAGGCTCCGGGCCCCCAGGAACCGCAGTGGCCACAGCGCCTGAGCGCTCCCTGTGCGGCGGCCCCCCAGGCCGGCCCCGGCTGCTCCCCAGCCCCTGGCCTGCTCACCCCCGTCCTCGCCACGGGCCGTGACTGATTCGTTCCTGGTGTCTCACCCACGGGCCTGGGGGCGCTTCCTCCCAGCGGCCCGGCCCGGTAGCCCGGCCTGTAGCTCACCTGCGCCCGCCGCGCCCGCCTCTGCCCGCCTCTGCCCGGTGCCCGGTACCAAGGGCCACGAACGCACCTCCAGGAGTCCACAGCGGTGCCCGGGGCGTTGCCCGTCCAGCCCCGGGCTGATTTAAATAACTAATAAGCTGGGAGACATTTTACGAGGGAGGGGAACCTTTCCTTTTAGTATCAATAAAGCCTGGTGATTGGGTCTGTTGGTCACCTAATCTCCAGTCTCCTCGTCTTCCTCTTCCTCCCTCTTCTCTCTCTCTCTCTCTCTCTCTCATTCGGAAGCAGCATTTTTTAAAATGCGGCCACTGTGCGTGCGGTTGTGTGAGCGTGGGAACGAAGTTAGCTTCACAAGCCCTCTGGCCGCCCAACAATCGGCCTTGCCGCTCTGAGAGGTGGGCTTCTATCAGAGGACAAACCGGTGGCCTCTGTTGGGGTCCTCCTCCGTACAAGTGTAACAGGAGGGGGTCAGAGGGTGCTCCCCTGGGCCGCACAGACACAGGCAGGGTCTCCGTTTCGTTGTCACTACCTTTCTCTGCATGGGGAGTCCCATCCTAGAGGGTAGCAGCCCTAGTTCTTTGGCTCAGTAGACACCTCTACACCGCATTCTAAAGGTTTTAAAAACGCTTTTATCGTTTTCTAATCCCTTATTTGCGTTTATTTCCTAATCCTTTGGGAAGCTCGTTTTTTAGTCCTAAAGAACGTTCCCACCTGGGGAGCCAGACCTGGGTTTAAAACCAGAAAAGGCCCTTCTTGCCGGCTATGTGCCGGCGGCCCGTTTGCTAGTATCTGCCCAGTGGGAGCCGAGGCAGCGCCTCGGAGATCTAAAGGCAACCAGCATCGTCGTCAGAGCGGGATAGAGTACATTGTTTTTTCCGCGTCTGCTGCCCGGAAGTAAACCAATCTTTTAAGGGGCTCTTGGGGCAGCGTTTTACGAAAATCCCCTGGAATTGAAAGTCTGCAGCGAACACCACGGCGCTAGTGTTTGCCATGACCCGCGCTAACGAAAGGAAGCGTGTTTCCCAATCGGGTTCTTGTTCGGGGCAGAAGCTGGTCGATGGGAAGGGAGGAGAATTCAGTGGTGCCGGCCGAGGGGGCGGGAAGGCAGCCGGCAGGGTAGGTTCCTGGCAGTACCCCGAATCTGGGTGCTCAGAATGCATGGTGTTTGCACATGCGGAGGGAGAGCTTGTCCTGTACCCTGCCCTCCCGCCCGCCGGAACGTGGGTGAGTGTTCCTGAGACGCCTTGTTTGAGCCTGGGAGCCCCGAAGTGAGCCGGGGCTGCCCACTGCCCGGGGCCAGGTAACTTCTGGAGGCCCAGCTGTTCCGGGACAGACCCAGCCCTTTGCCCAGCGCCCGCGGAGAGCCAACCCGAGTCCTGCCCACCTCCCGGGCGGGCGCCGCCACTTCCCCAGCCTCGGGCGGGCGGGCAGAGGCATCTCGGGCGAAGGGGACCTGAGAGCCTTCCCCTCCTCTCCCTTCTCCGAGATCGCCTGGCCCGGGTGTTGGCATTTGGCTGCCAGAGAGGGCACCCTGAGCTGTGAGTGACGCTCCCCGAGGCCTGCTGTCTCAGAGGCCGACAACCAACCTTCCTCCCCACCTGCTCCCGCTCCCCCCACCCTCCTGGTTCAGGGCCTCTCCAGGCACCTGGCACCCCCTGCAGTGACCCCGTGCTGGGCACTCACTGTAGCACCCCTTGGCCCCCTAAATTGGTCTCCTCAAAGACGGCTGCCCCTTCTCTGCCCTCCCAGTGCCAGGAAGAGAAATGCGGTGGCTGAGGAAGAGGGAAGGATTGGGGAGAGAAGGGCAGGGCTGAGGACAGCCCAGCGTCTCTGCTACGTCCACCTGAGCCTCCCCAGCCAACGGGGACCCCCAGGCCCTCCCCAGCTGTGCCCCCCCAGGAGCTGCTCTGTGAACCCAGGCTGTGCTGCCCCAGCTTTTCTGCACCCCCTGCTCTCTCTCCTGTCTCCAGTTCAGCTGAGCTGTTTTCTGAGGGCCTGGAAACTCCACTCCTTGCCTCCTTCACACGCCTTTTAAAAAACAAAACACACAAACAGCGTGTCCCCCGCAACTTCCCCCCCCCGCCGGGCCTCTGCCAGGGCCTGGGCCGCCCCAGCCCTGCGCCCTGCCAGGGAGCAGAGATTTGTCTGCGGACAGCCGACCTAATTAAGACGGGTTACGTGCCCTGAACTCTCTGGGCCCCAATCAAGGCGCTCTGATTTGGAAAGTCAAATAGAATCACATCTCACGCTCGCGCAGCCCCCGTGGGCCGGCGGGGCTGGGGCAGAGGCTGCGGTTCTGCTGCCCGGCCTGGACCCGGCATGAGAGAGCCTGCGGGGCAGGTCGCCCGGCTGGCTGGCCCCGCCCGTGGACACCTCTGCAGACACCTCCGCTGGGCCTTCCCGCAAGACCAGGCCTTCCTGGGCAGGGTGTGAAAGGCTGAACCCCGGCCCCCCTCCCTCCCTGTCCCTAAGCCAGGAGCCGGGCCTGGGGACCCGCTTCCCCCTACCTGCCCAAAAGCATCGGCTGGGTGGCAGAGAAAGCAGGGTGGGGGCGGGGGGAGAGCCAGCCTCTCCTCTCCCCAGATGTCCCCCCAGGAGCGTCCCTCCCCCAGCGCACACTGGGGTGCCGGTCTGCAGTGGCTCCTTTGCCTAATTTGTCCCATTGGCAAGGAAACCTCAGATGATGAGAGGGGAACACCTTCTGGTGTCCAGGAAGACGCCCCGGACAGCAGGCGCTCCGCGGAGGGGGCAGGAGGTCCGAGAGTGGGGTCCTGGGTCCAGACAGACCTTCTGAGGTGCCCTCCCAGGCTATCCTCCCCGGCCGCCTCGCTGTCCACCTTCCCCTTCCCTCCCCGCCCTCCCCCCCTTCAGAAGCAGCTCCTCACCTCCCGGCCCTGGGGAGCAGCGGGAGACAGTGTCAGGCTCTCCAGTCCTTCCCTCCCCGGGGCTGTCCTGGCACCCCGGAATCAGAGGCCTGGCACCCCAGTTGCTGGCAGTCCTGACTGCTCCTTCCTGCCCACTGCGGCCTGACCCTGGGAAGCCCATCTAGATGACCCCTGGGTTCTCAGGAGACTTGGGACCCAACAAGAATGCCTTTTTAAACTATTATTATTATTATTATTATTATTATTATTATTATTATTATTTACGGAATGGGGGCTGTTGGAGCGCTGTGGGCAGGCCTGCGGCTGGGGCGGGGGTTCTAGAGGAGCTGACCTCAGAGCTGCTGGGCCCACCAGCCCAGCCACCTTCGCGGTCCGGAGGCCTCCACAGCTGCTGTGGCTCACTCCCCCCAGTCTCCCCCCCAAAAAAAAGGCCTCTGCACGGGGGGATAGGAAGAGTGGGCTGGAGGGTCTCGCTTCCGGGGGGCTTTTTGCATTTTTTTTAAAAAAGCTGTTTATTTCCGTGAAGGACTCGGCCCAGCAGGGAAGGTGCATCGGCGGCCGCCGGCCTGGGACTCGCCCCTCCCACGTGTGCCCGCGGGGGCAGCGCGGGAGGCGGTGGGCCCGGCGCCCTGCGTGTGCTGCCCACTCCTGGGGGGCCGGCCTGCAGCTGCATCCCCCGCGCCCCCAGTGTGGCCACCGCCGCCGCCGGGGATGAGCCCCACGGAGGGAGGGCGGCGGGGGGCCGGGCGGGCAGGGCTGCGGGCAGCTACTCGGCCGCCCCTTCCCTCTATGGCGGCGGGGACCCCCCCACCCCCCACCCCGCTGGCTGCGGGCGGCGCTGGGCTGGCGATCTCTGCACTTTGTCATCGCGCCCAAGTATTTGACATTCGCAATTATCTGCAAATACCCTGATCGCTTTGTATATGAAACACTTTTTTTCCGGCCAGGGGATGGGAATCTGGTAAGTTTCAGACGAGGGGCTGCAAGGGGGAGGCGACCCGGGGGCCCGCGCTCTGAACCCTGCGCGGCGCGGGGGGCGCGGCCCGGGGACCCCCCCATCCTCCTCCTCCTCCTCCTCCTCCTCCTGCCCCAGCCCGGGCGGTCAGAGAGGGCCTGGGGGCGCCCCTTTGGGGGTCCCCGGAGAGAGGAGAGCCCCCTAATCCCTGGGAGGGGGCAGCGGGAGACGGGGCGCCCCCCGGACGCACACCCGGGGGTTCAGCATCTTGAGCGCCGGATGGGGCGTCACCTGCTCCGCCGGCCGTTCCCGAGCGGGGCCAGCGCGGAGCCTCTGCCCGGGAAGGAGCCGGGTCCCGGGGCCGAGGAAACGGACGGCCCTGCGCCCCCAGGAGGTTCCTAGACCCGGGGGTCCGGGGGGACAAGCCGGCCGCGCGCCCTCCGCTCCCGGCGGCGGGGACGGGCGGGGACCAGCCGGGGACCGTCCGCGTCTCCGCGGCCTGGGGAGCTGACCGTGGCCCCTGGCGGAGCGCAGGGACCGGGGGGCCCAGGCTGGCGGGGGGCGGGATCCAGGTTCTGCCCGCGCGAGGGGCGCATCGCTGGGGGCCCCTCTCCGTCTCCACCGCCCGCCCGTCCCCCTCGGTGTCTCCGTCTCCAGCAAGTGGAGCCTCTGGTCCCCCTCGGTGTCTCCGTCTCCAGCAAGTGGAGCCTCTGGGCAGCGTTAGGGTGACCGCCTCCCGCCAGCCCCCCCTCCGCACGGTCACACCGGTGGCGGTTCTCCCGGGGCGCGGGGCGCGTCTCCACGGAAAACTGTTGGGGGGAAGGGGGCGCGTTTGGAAAGAGCCTGCAGGGCAGCGCAGACCGGGGCGCCCGCTGCAAAGGGAGGCGCCCAGCGGGCAGAGCGGACCCTTCCCGGCCGCACCCTCCCCGAGGGCCAGGCCGCTCCTGGGGCGCGGGCAGCAAGCGGGGGGACGTGGGGAGCAGGAGCCCCAGCTATGCGGGCGGCCGGGTGGGCTTGTGGGGGGGTCGGTCTCGACCTCAGCGGGGCCCTGACCAGTGCGGTGGCCCGCGGGGCGCCCCGCACCCTGGCCTCCAGGAAGGCGCGGGGCCTGCGAGGCCAGAGGCAGCCCCCCTTCATTTCCTGGGGCTGCTCCGCGCCCGGTCCTGGTGGGACAGACGGTGACCGCTGACCGCTGGGCCCCCCAGCCCGGGCCGCACCGCGAACCCGGCTCCTCCCGGCGGCCGAGCTCGCTCCGGAGTGGGGGTGCGGTACCCCACAACCTCCCCCGCCTGAGGGCACCCGGGCACAGGGGACGGCCGCCCCGCGCCGGGGGTGCGCCCCGCCCCGGCTGGGCACCAGCCCCGCGCCCTCGCCGGGCGCCCGGGCACGTGCGCGCTCCTCCCGCTCCCAGGCGCCTTGGCCCCGCGTCTTCAGGGCCCCCGAACGCGAGGCGCTCCTCGGACCCCCGGTCCCGGGGCACATGCGGAGGACAGAGCCGGGGGAGAGGGGGGGCCCCTGCTCACCTGGCCGCGGGGCGCTCGAGGGTCTCAGGTCCCTAGGGGCTGCGCCCCGCACCGCGCTCGCTCCCGGCTCCCGCGGGGCATCGGGGGTCGGTGGGCCCCGCGCCGGGAACGGGGGGCGCAGTGGGGCTCGGGGATCAGCCTGACTGGGCGGTGCGCACGGCCACCTCCTGCCTTTGGGGCCTCGTCCTTTCCTCCCACTCCTTCCCCCTTCCCACCGGCGGGAGGGCGCGGGTGGCTCAGACTTCAGATGTTTAATCGCAGCCACTGTGCATGCGGGGATGCGCGTTCCCCGGCCCGGCCTCCCGCCTGGGCGGCGGCCCCTTCCCACCCACGGAAACCAGCCAAGGCAGAGCCTGTGCCAAGGACAGGCCTGGGCGCTGTTTGGCACGCCGGGCAGGGGGCGCAGCCTCGGGGTGGGGAGGGGACCAGCCTGGTCCAGGCCTGGGAGGCCTCAGCCCCAGGGATGCGCAGCCTGGGCCCCCTCACCTGCGCTCCAGGTGCTCCCCGCCGGCCAGGAGGACAGGCAGGCCCAGCCCGCTCCTCCTTCCCGGGTGCTTCCCCGCAGAAAAACACAGAGGAGACCAAGTGTACGCTCTGGACGTGTAAATAGTTAAAAGTTAAAATAACGTGTAGGTGGGTTACCTCCCAGGCCCGCACCCCATGGGAAGGAAACACTAGACGCAGGGAGGGGTGCAGTGACGTACCCGTATACAGAGATCCAGACACATTTATAACACTTTCTCCCACGCGTGTCCAGCCCCAGGTAAAAGTGTTAAATGGCCTGATTGCTTCTCACTGGGTCTCCCAGCGGTTCATTTCCAGGAGCCTTAGCTGGGCTCCATAAGGAACAGGAGTGAGGGCGAGGCTGCGGCTCTGCCCACTCAGCACCAGCAGGATTCTGCCTTCCTGGGCTCCATGGGATTCGTTCAGGAAGGTGCCCGTAGGATAGGGCCAGGTGGAGAACAACCTTACTCCAGGGCCCAGGGGGACCCACAGACAACCCCACCACCGCGCCCAGAGTGGCTGCCCTTCTGTGCTGAGGGAGCAGAGGTTCCTGGCCCAGCCTCCCACCGGGTCTAGCTTGCCAGCTCCCCCTGGGAAATCCCTCTGGGGGCCCACAGCCCCTCAGCCCTCTGCTAAGGCCCGGCTCTCCAAGTCTCTCCAGAGAGAAGGACAAAAGCAAAGCGTTTCACACTTAGAAGGACACTTCAAGACCATCAAGGCTAGCCGAAACCGGTTTGGCTCAGTGAATAGAGCATCCGTGTGAGGACTGAAAGGTCCCAGGTTCGATTCTGGTCAAGGGCATGTATCTTGGTTGCGGGCACATCCCCAGTAGGGGGGTGTGCAGGAGGCAGCTGATGGATGTCTCTCTCTCATAGATGTTTCTAACTCTCTGTCCCTCTCCCTTCTCTGTAAAAAATCAATAAAATATATTTTTAAAAAAAAAACAGACCATGGAGGCTAATAGTTGTAGTTCTTTTGAGGACCTTGAGCTGAATCAAGGCCAAGAATCACACCCTCCAGGGGAGAAAGCACCCGAACTCTCTTCCTGGGACCTCAGTCCAGCCTTTGGAGGGCGGGGTATTAGAAATGAATTCCACTGTTGTCTTATCCGTGTAATTCCCGCCGTGTTTCCGCCTATTTAGGGTTATTTGTAAGGCATCCTCCTTTAATTAGATTGTACCGACAAGAGGTGCAAGGTCTGTGTGAACAGATATTCCTGTTGGCTCCAGGGAGGATGGGTTTTAGAAATGAAGATACGGTTCAGCGTGGAAGCATTTGGAGGAAAGACTAACCAGAAAGAGTTGTATCCTTTTACCCCAACGTAAGAACTTCGGATACTGTATGTGCCAATATATGAGTGAACAGACAATACAGAGCACACCTGGGACTTTTGTAAAATAACATTTTTTCACGTTGTGTGATTTCTCTCAAAATATCAAAGCTAATCTGGTGTATTTAAATGATCATTTATAGATTTTTAAGTGTTGAATTCTGGCTTATTTTTAAGGACTAAAGTGAAAGAATATCAGCATTTTTGGGAATTAAATATTAAGGGATAAGAAAACACTCCCCACTGGCTTCATCATAAATCCTGAGATATAAATGGCATTTGATCATTCTCTCCACAATGATCCTCTTTTTCTTTTTTTAAATAAAATCAACACAAACATTATTTACAAAGGCCACTGCACCATCCCTCTGTACGTCTCGTTCACAGAGGCAAAGGGATACTTCATCAAATGGAAACACGTCTCTTTCCGTAACTGATGTCTGATCTTTAGCAAATGGCGCTGTGATGTCACTGAAATGGGTATTGGACAAGGTGCCGATTGATTTATTGATTTCCCTCCTTCGAGTTCTCTGGGGGTCGGGGAGAAGGAGGAAAAGCACAGGGCTGGCTGAGATGTGCAATACTTCCTCTGTCACACACAGGCAAGCATTATATGTGGCTGATCCAATCGACCATTCAGAAGCGTTCCTTCCAGAAATTCATAATGGAATGACATTGAAGCCACTCAACCGCTCAACCTGCCTTTCCCCCTACACTGTCCTCTCATTTGCCCTTCTAACTCTAACCTTCTAGAGCAGCGGTTCTCAACCTTCCTAAGGCCGCGACCCTTTAAGACAGCTCCTCCTGTGGTGGTGACCCCCAACCATAAAATGATTTCCGTTGCTACTTCGTAACTGTCATTTTGCTACTGTGATGAACTGTCATGTCAATATCTGATAGGCAGCATGTATTTTCGTTGTTACATATTGAACATAATTAAAGCATAGGGATTAATCACAAAAACAATATGCAATTATATATTGTGAAATATTTATTTCTAATGACAAATAAATGAAATTTTTTGTCTTGAATCGTGGTGTAGCATGAGTAACAGTCTTCCTAGGACAACAGCAAATTACCTTGCTACACTTTGCTACACTGAGGAGTGGTCTGTTGGTTCCTAAGACCAGGGGAAATAGGTGTTTTCTGATGGTCTTAGGCGACCCCTGTGAAAGGGTCTTTCGACCCCCAAGGGGTCGCGACCCACAGGTTGAGAACCTCCGTTCTAGAAGTAAAAAACACTAAGTTTTCAGTGAGCCTGCAGGCAAGCGGGGGGGGGGGGGGGGGGGGGGAGGAATAAGAGGAGGCTCACGGGGAAGGAAACAGAAGAGTCAGGTTTGCTTTCGCATACATCATCTCAGAAGGCCTGCTGGGCAGCCCAGAAGCGGGGTGTTACTGACCCCCGACACTTGCTCGGGGTCTCACCAGGGTCCTCTGTGGTCCTCAGGCGGGACTCACTGCCCGCTGGGCGGTCTCGGAGCTTCCTGTGGTCTCAACCTGTGATGGTTCACAGAGACCATGGCGACGAACATGAAATAATAAGGCGGCTCTGATTGTCTCTGGTTTTGTAGGAGAGGATTTCAAAGCCAGGATCCTTTCAGCCTCGGTCACTGAACCGTGCTTTTTATTTTTTACTTTTTTCTTTTTTTTTTTTTGGAGGAGAAAGACTTTTAATCCGAGTCCTGTTAAAAAAAAATGCCAGCTAAACCGCCTGGAGAAACGCTGCATTGTAACATCTGCCCAGGAATTACCACACGCAACAGCGTCTACAGCGAAGCTGAAAATATACGGATAAAAACAAACCTCAGACCTCCTCTCCCTTGGCAGGCTGCACGGGTTAGCTGCGTGGGTTCACTGGGAAGATTTGCTCGAGTGCACGCGCAACACAACTGCATGCTGGGGACTTGTCTCCCTGCTCCAAGGAGGCTTGAACGTCTGACCTTCTAGAGCTTTCTGTTTATTTAGCTCGGTCTTCGGGGGTGAGCACCCTGACCTAGGAATTTCCTCCCCCCTAAGATGAGTGGACTTTCCTTGTGTGAAAAGTGGGCTGAAGGATATGGCAAAGAGAGCGCCTCTCTCCTGTCCCCCAGGCCAGGGGGGCGGCCCCAGAACATGGGGTTTATTTGACCCTCGTCATGGGCCCCCTGTTTGAGGCTCGTGTGTAGGCATTCTCTTCTCTGAGAGAGACTGGAAGCCCAGGAATAAGGATCCGAAGATTGCCTGCACCCTCCCTCCCCCTAGGGAAGGCTAGTAGTGAAGAGGGTATTAGGTGGGGAGGTCTGAGGGGGAGGAAAGGAGAATCGTGAGCACCTGAAGGAGGTGCCAGTGTGTGTTTGGAGGTGCCAGTGTGTGTTTGGAGGTGCCAGTGTGTGTTTGGAGGTGGCAGTCTGTGTTTGGATGGAGCTGGTGGCGGAAAAGGAAAAAACTCTCTTTAAAAAAATCATTTATGGCCCAAACTGGTTTGGCTTAGTGGATAGAGCATCAGCCTTTGGACTGAAAGGTCCCAGGTTCGATTCCAGTCAAGGGCATGTATCTTGGTTGCGGGCCCATCCCCAGTAGGAGGTGTGCAGGAGGGCGGCTGATCGATGTCTCTCTCTCATCGATGTTTCTAACTATCTCTCTCCCTTCTTCTCTGTAAAAAATCAATAAAATATATAAAAATAATAATAATTTATGTATTTAAACAATAGGGCCCATCTTCTTGCAACGTTAGCTTTAAAGGCTGTTTAAAAAATTCTTAAAATGTCTGTAAATAGTGAGGGGAAAGGAAGCTCTGTGCTCAGAATTACAAGCCTATACAGGATGATCACATTCTGCCTCCACCACCTGCCAGGGGGGTAAACCCAGGGGCGGACGTACCTCTCTGAGCCTCGATTTTCCTATTTGCAAATGGGCATAGTGCCAGCAGCCAGCTACCTGTGAGAGGCGAAAAACAGTTCCTGGGACATCACGGAAATTTAGGAAATGCTCGCTAGATATTATGCCCTGGGAGCTGCTAATCCCCTGGGTTCTTTTTGAAATTCATTATGCAAATCACCGAATGCAAACAAGGACTTCCAGGCTGGATCACATTGTTCTCCTAGACTCATTTTTATTTTTTAGACAAAATAATGCAATGGATCTTATATCACTTCATCACCGATGAAGTTTGTCTGAATTTTTTAAAAATATATATATTTTTATTATTTCAGAGAGGAAGGGAGAGGCACGGAGAGAGAGAGAGAAACATCAATGATGAGAGAGAATCACTGATCGGCTGCATCCTGCACGCCCCACACTGGGGGTGAGCCGGCAACTAGGCCTGTGCCCTGACTGAGAATCAAACCAGTGACCTCCTGGTTCATAGGTCAACACTCAGCCACTGAGCCACACTGTCTGAATTTTACTAAGCGTCTCTCCAGAACCTTCCCTCGGCTCGTCTCGCTTTCTCCCCTGCACCAGAGGCTCCCTCGCTGGTGAGAGGGGCTGAGGTACCAGGACTGTCTGCCAAGAGGTCACCCAGCATCCTCCATCGAGGGCCATGCTCGGGGGGGCAGAGAGGGGAGGGAGGAGATCTTTTTCTCATTCAATCTCGGGACACTGTATTGGCTCCGGGTACAAAGAAAGAGCCCCAGACACTTGTCCTCTGGGCTTTGATTCTTGCTACCAAATGGTGAGAAAACCGTCTGCTGACTCCCAGAACCCCTCGCTCACCTTCTGCATTCAACCTGCCCGGAACCAATGTTGTTTCGCTTGGTAAACAAATAAACAATAAACCATAAAGAGCTGCTCTTTGCCTCTGTTACGGCTGTTTGATTTCACGAGAGAGAATGGCTATGCCTGGCTGGTTGGGCGGGTTCTCTGTGGAGTCAAACCCTGTGCCCTTCCCACCCCAGCACTCCCTCTGGGCTGTGCTCCTGGAGCTGCATGCAGCCGGTGTGGATAACTGGCTGGAGTTTCCTCAAAAACTAACAATGCAGCTCCCATTGGACCCAGCGACCCCACTCCTAGGAATATATCCTAAGAAATCACAAACACCCATCAGAAAGAATTTATGCACCCCTATGTTCACAGCAGCACAATTCATCACAGCTACATTTGGAAACAGCCTAGGTGCCCGTCAGCAGATGAGTGGATCAGAAAACTATGGCACATCTACACAATGGAATACTACACTGCCATCAAAAAGAAGGGAACCTGGATGGAACTGGAGAGCCTTATGCTCAGTGAAATCAGCCAGTCAGTGAAGGAGAAACACCACATGATCTCACGCTTTTATGGATAATAAAGAACATTATAAACTGATGAACAAAAAGATAGATACAGAGGTAGTCAAGCATCAAACAGACTGTCACATCACAGCCGGAAGGTGAGGGAGAGGTGGGGGAGATAAGAGATCAACCGAAGGACTTGTATGCATGCCTATAAGCATCACCAATGAACATAAGACACTGGGGGGTTGGGTTATGCCTGGGAGGGGGACAATGGGAAGATATGTATACATGTTATACATTAATAAAAACAATTTTTAAAAAATTAAAAAATATTTCATCTAAAAAATAAAAAGAATAAAGAGCCCCCGTGGCCCCAGGAGGGACAGCAGGCCCAGCCGTTCCAGTCCCTCACCAGCAAGTCTGTGGGCAAAGCCGGGGCTCCCCCTGCAGCCTCGCTGGAGCTGCCTTTCGGCCGAAGCAGAGCCGACTGTGGGGGTTCCCCCCAGAGCCCCACTCCCTCCCTCCTGCGGCTCTTTGTCTCCTTCCGGGGAAGTGCTTGCAGCCCACATCCGCTTCACTGGCTGGCAGGCCCCTGTGGCCCTGGCCACCGCTGCCGGGATGGGGTTGCAGGTATTGGGGAGCAGGCCCCTGAGGCCCAGGGAGAGAAGCCAGCAGGGACACCCCCAGCAGGCTGTGCTGTCCGGCTCTCTCTCTGGCTCCGTGTTCTGTGCCCTGGGAGCGCTGCTCGGATACCTATGGCAGTTAGAACCGTTCACACAATAAAACGTCCCTGACCTTCCGGACCGTGCTCACGCCCACAAACCAAACACGAGCTGGCTGCTTGGGACCCGTCAGTTCTCAGCTGCAGCTTAAGGGGAGACACGGCCAGCCAGCTGGGAGCCCCGGTCCCAGGAGGAACAGCCTCTGGTCCTTTGGGATGGGCTGGTGTGTCATAAACAAAAGCAGAATGAGGTCCCCACTCTGTCCCTCCTCTCCCGCAAGACAGCCCTTGGTTCTTATTGCCCCTGAGGGTGGCTTCAGTCAAAACCAATCCCGGGGTTCCCTTTTACCCCATCACTCTGCTGCCTGACTCGTTCTAAGCTGGGCGGCACCCCGATTTGCCGGGATCCGGGCAAGCAGTGGGACCTCCTTTTCCAGCGTGGATCATGCCCGCGCTCACCATGATCTGTAAATGAATCACCGACCGGCACTCAAGCCTAACCAGACAGCCCCTGGCATTGGCCGGGGATGACGGCTCCTGGGTGCCCAGGCCTCGGGGGCCCTAACTTCCCGGCCTCCCATTTTCTTCTGTGATTGGCTGTCACCTCACTACTCACCGCCTGCACCCAGCACCCGGTGGGAACGGAGGCCTTGCTCCAGACCCTCTGACACAGCGGTTCTCCACCTTCCTAAGGCCTCAACCCTTTAAGACAGCTCCTCATGGGGTGGTGACCCCAACCATAAAATGATTTCCGTGGCTACTTCATCGCTGTCATTTTGCTACTGTGATGAACTGTAATGTCAATATCTGATAGGCAGGATGTATTTCCGTTGTTACAAATTGAACATTATTAAAGCATAGGGATTAATCACAAAAACAATATGTAATTGTATATTGTGAAATATTTCTTTCTAATTACAAATAAATGAAATTTTGTCTTGAATTGTGGTGTCGCATGGGCAACAGTCTTCATATGACAACAGTAAACTACATTGCTACACTTTGCTACACCGAGGAGCGGTATGTTGGTTCCTAAGACCATGGGAAATAGGTGTTTTCTGCTGGTCTTAGGCGACCCCTGTGAAAGGGTCATTCGACTCCCAAAGGGGTGGTGACCCACAGGTTGAGAACCGCTGCTCTAACACTTCGGAGCCACACCATATAGCCTGGCTCCTCCTATATAGTCAGCAGTGCCTTCACCACCACCACCAGCATCATCATCATCATCATCATCATCATCATCACCACTGGGAGCAGAGCTCCGGGGTCCTCCCCCCCACCCCACCTCCGCCCCGCTCCGCAGAGCTGACAGCACGGGCAGGCCCACCTGCAGCCTCGGGCTCTCAGCACCCTCTGCTGGGCTCTGCCTGCAGCTGGAGCCTCTCTCTCCGGGAGGAAGTGGCCAGCTTTCCCAGCTCCCAGGAGGTGGCCTGGGGGAGTGACTTCAAAGGCATTCCTGCCTGGGGAAGGCTGGGCTCCCATCAGCCTCTCTCCCTGGATCCCCAAATGGCAGTCTTCCCCAGCCTGACAGCCAGGCAGCCAGGCCGGGGGGTGAGGGACTTTCCTGGGGTTTGAGGGGGCGGAAGGAGGCCTGGGACGGGAGAAGCTGCGGGCCCCTCCTCCCCTGGCCCCTCTCAGTGGCCCGCCCCGCACCGGCAGAAGCCACCCCGAAGACCAGGAGCCAAGATGTCCAGGGGATGCCCAGCATCCACCCCTCGTTCTGTCACCTCGCAGCTTCCCAATGGGGGTCAGGACCACCGTTCCTTATGGTGGTCTCTTAGCTGCGACCTATGGATAAAAAAATCTATACCTGCCTTGTCTGCCTCCCAGGACGTTGGGACAATAACAAGTGATGATTGGCGGAAAGGGACATGGAAAACCGTGGACCGCTACGCCCAGCCCACTCCTTCCTGTCTGAGAGCAAAGTCTGCTCTCGGGTCCGCGAAGCCACTTTCGGGAAAACAATGAAGCCAGTTCTTACCAATGAAGGGTAAGCCTGGAAGAGCACCCAGCTAGTGGCTGGGACAGACCCCACGGTGAAGGCCACGCCATCCGTGGAAGCATTAGCCTGCAGGCCTGCCTGGGAGATGGAGGTCAACGCAAACACCGCAGTGCCTTGCCCTGTGGTAGACCCTGGGATCGGAGGGCACGAGGATGACCCCAGAAGCGCATCCCAAGCCAAATCTCGCTCGAGGCAGCTGGCTCTGCCTCTCATCCTCCTCCACACTCCTGCCCCTTCTCCATCCGCAGGGAGGAAATCAGCCGAGGGATTCAGAGTGCCCGCGCTGGGCCGGGAAGACGGGAGTCCCTCTGGCCTTCGCCAGGCTGATCACCAGGCACCAGGGCCGTGCCAGCTATGACACCCTTCCCTCCTGCAGGCATTGCTGCCTCTGCTGCCTCGTTCCTGTGGCACCTCTGCCCATGCACTGGGTTTCCGCCCGCTTCACGGTGGGGTCTGTTCCAGCCACGAGCAGGGCGCTGGCTATCCAGTAGCAGATAAAATGCCACACATGTCATTTAGAATTTTGTAGTAGTTGTCTTTTTTTTTAATATTTTATTTATTTTCCACAGAGAGGATAGAGTTAGAAACATCGAAGAGAGAGAGACATCGATCAGCCACCCCCCACACACTCCCTACTGGGGATGTGCCCGCAACCAAGGTACATGCCCTTGACTGGAATTGAACCTGGGACCCTTCAGTCCACAGGCCGACGCTCTATCCACCGAGCCAAACCGGTTTCGGCTGTAGTAGTTATCTTTTAAAAACTAAAAGGAACAGGTAGGATGAATTTTAATAATAGACTTTATTTGGCCCAATATTTTAACATACTTTCATTTCAACATGTAATTAATATTTAAAAATCACTAATAAGATATTTTGTGTTCTTCCAATGCCAAGGCTTTGAAAACTGGCGTGTGTCTCACACACCACCTTCCCATTGGGACCACTGACTTCCAAAGGCTCAAGAGCCACCTGCGACTGGTGGCCCGGATTGGACAGTGCGTGGCACTGAAGCACGTCTCCAGTGCCGTTGGGTTTCTCTCCCCGAAGCCAGGTGACGGGGCTTCCAGCCAGCAGTGAGAGCCTAAGGGGAGTGTCTGGGGCTCAGTGGGATTGGGAGGGAATCAGA
This sequence comes from Lasiurus cinereus, assembly GCA_011751065.1. Lineage (NCBI taxonomy): Eukaryota > Metazoa > Chordata > Mammalia > Chiroptera > Vespertilionidae > Lasiurus > Lasiurus cinereus. The sequence continues at coordinate 1,715,730 of JAAGEH010000022.1, forward strand.
GCGACCAGGTTCCATTCTTCCTTCTCCCTTACTGATCCCCCGTCACACATAGGCACGCCTGTGCATGCATAGCTACACATACACACCGACACACGCACATCTATACACGTACACCTATTACATGCACACCTACTCATGTACATCTATACACGCACATCTATAG
>JAAGEH010000022.1:1715902-1731613 GCA_011751065.1 Lasiurus cinereus
ATTACATGCACACCTACTCATGTACATCTATACACGCACATCTATAGATGTGCACCGACACACGCACACCTATACAGGCACACCTATACAGGCACACCTATACAGGCACACCTATACACACACACCTATACACATACATCTATACATGCACACCGACACGCGCACACCTATACACGTACACCTATACATGCACACCGACACACGCACACCTATACACGCACATCTATCCATGCATGCCGACCACATGCATACCTATATAGGCACACCTATACACGCACACCTATTACTGGCACACCTATACATGCACACTTATACATGCACACCTACACGTGCACACCTACACATACACACTGACACATGCACATCTATACACATACACCTATACACGCACACCTACACACGCACATATATACAGGCACATCTATACACGCACACCTATACACGCACATCTATACTCGCACATCTATACACGCATACCTATACACGTAAACCTACACATGCACACCTATACACGTACATCTATAAATGCACACTTGAACCATGCAGCTTCCTCCCTCTCCCCCTAGTAACCCAGGTATTTGAGTGGGGACAGCGGCTTACCCCACCCCACATGTCAGTAAGGTGGGATTTCAGGTCACGCTGTGGGGAGACAGTGCCAGATGTGCCAGGGCTCCTCCAAGCAAACGGAAAGCGTGGCGACCTCCCTCCTTTTGGGCAGGGACAGACCTATTCCCTGTGGTGCCAAGACGGGGCAGGGGGTCCCGGTGAGTCAGGACAGCAAGCTGTGAGCGAGTCACTCCAGGTCCCCGGCTCTCAGTGTCACTCAACAGGCGGTGGGAGTGCCTGCCCGGACCTGCCAGACACGAAACGCTGAAACCAGGCCCCGCCTCCTCCCCTCTGCACGGCCAGTGGCCCAACGGGCAGCTAATCCAGCCCCAGCCGGCGCAACGATGCTGATGCTCTCGCTTCCCTGGGCAGTTCACTCCAATGAAACCCCACCTGGGGCTTTCCCGGCGTGGGAGGAGGGGGTGTGGAGGTAACACGGCCAAGGCCACAGTTCAGCCTCATCGTCTCGTGGGGTGAAAGGAGGGCCCAGACCTTCAGTATAACCTCAGAGAGTTTCCTAGTCCGGCAGTTTCCAGGGAGGGAAACGGCTAGAACTGTAACAGCCCAGGTCACCTTCGAAGGCCCAGGCTGGGCCGCAGGAAAGCGACGGGAGGGAAAGGTAGACCAGCAGTCTCCGCAGGAGAACCACAGGGTGTGCAGCCCAAAGGCCCAGCAGATGCCCGCCTTCTGAGTGATGGGGCTCCTGCTCCGGTCCCCACAAGCCGCCCGACCCCATGGAGCATTCTGTACCCTGAAAGCCACCGGCGTAAGGAAACCCTGTAAAACAGCCAGGCCCGCTGTAAAAGGCCCCTCACGGCACTTGCCGCTCATTACGGGGCAACCAGGAGCATACACCTCCTCGGCCTGGCATCCCTGAGTCTCAGGGAAGGAACGCTGAAAACCAGAACCATCGGCCAGTGCACCCACCGTCCGTGCGAACGGGGCGCCGTGGGAACAGACGGTGCTGCCCAGGTTCCTCTGTAAATCCGCGTTGGAGACCCACATGCTTTTTCCCATGGAGACGGCCATGCTGATCAGGACCCCCATCAACCTCAAGGACTCCGCCCCCCTCTCCCCAGCGCTGTGAAATAGGAGACGTTTACCGTGATGAATAGTAGGTGCTATGTCATCGCCGAAGTAAGATTAAGCACTGGAGGGAAATAAATGCATCAAGAAAGAGCTGGGGAGTCCCCAGACAAGCTGAGGTCAGCGGGACATGCCATCTATCACTTGCCACCCGCAGAACGGGGTCTGTGACCAGAGACCCTGCCCCCCTCCCCACACCAAATCACTGAGGCTTGGACTCTGCCCCACTGCCTTCCTCTCTCCCCACCCCCCAGAAGGCAGAAGCAAGGTTTCCCCAGGGTTTGCCCCTGACAAATACAATTGCTCCCCAACACTGCCCCCTGTTGGAGAAGGGCGCTTTCTGCCAGGCTGGGGTCCTGGGAGGCTGGCCTCCCTCCTGAGGAGGGGTACCCAGGGCAGGAAGCCAGGAAGCCCGAGGAATCTTCCAGAACGTGGTAGGGACAAGTGCATGGGCCGCTGCTGGCCCGTCCGCCTCAGAGCAGAGCAGGTCAGGGGAAGGATTCAGAACTTGGGGTTGTTCAAAAACAAGATACAGTGGAACCTCGAGATACGAGTTTAATTCGTTCCGTCACCTTGAGGCGTGGGAAACTATGAGACGCTCGAGTCGCGGTAAACTGGTGGGTCGTGTGCAGCCGGCCGATCCGCGTGATTACTCCTATCTCAACTGTTGCTCGTATTTCAAAGCAAAAAATCGCTCGCTCGACGGCTCGTATCTCAAAAATCTCATATGTTAGGGCACTCGGATCTCGAGGTACCGCTGTACTTAGAAACTAATCTAATGCCCACGGAGCCGGCCTGGGCCACATGCTGTCATTATTTATAAATCTGTGTTAATGTCGGCGGTCCAGTTCGCCTTTTCTGTGTTGGAGGAAACATTTCGTTTCTGACCTCGAGCCTGTCTGCAGGCCCAGAAACGCCCATGAGCCCGAGAACCACGTGTGTGGCCAAGCGCTCTTGGCCTCTGGGACACAGCACGGCCACAGAGGGACCGGGTGTCTGTCCCCGGATGGGTGGGAGCCGGGGTACGGACCCTCAAGACATAACTGACCTTACAATCTCAGGATCAATTTCTTGTCTCAGTGCCAACAGCTGGAGACAGCTAATAAGACAGAAAAGAGAAGCCAGCAGCCTATAGCGACGTGACAATGAGTTCCTTTAGTCTTGTCCCCCAATCCTACCTGCAGGAACCCAAACGTCTATAAAAGAAAGTGCACCCTGATGTTCCCTGTTCACAGCCTTGAAAACCTGGAGGTAAGGGAGAGCAATTAGGAGGCTCCTGCTGTATTCCGAGGGAGAGCCGGTGGTGACTTAGCCCGGAGGAGGTGAGGAGGGTCTGGATGAGGGGCGCTAGGGATGGTAGACTCTACAGCAGGGACTGAGGTCTTGGAAAAGAGAGAAGGCAAAGGGATGTTTAGGTTTTAGGCTCAAGCAACTGGGTGATAGGAAATTAATTTATTTCCTTTCAATCCTCACCTGGGGATATGTTTTACTGATTTGAGAGAGAGAGAGAGAGAGAGAGAGAGAGAGAGAGAGAGAGAAACAGCAACGTGTGAGAGAAACATCCATCACTTGCCTCCTGTACACATCCTCACCAGGGATCGAATCAGCAATCTTTGCTGCAACCTTTGTGCACAGGATGCCGCTCCATCCAGACCAAAAGGCAGGGCTATTATTCCATTTCACACATCCTTCTTGTGGTGATTAATAGACAGCAGGTTGTCAAGAAATGTCTGTTTAGCTGAAACCGGTTTGGCTCAGTGGATGGAGCGTCGGTCTGCGGGCTGAAAGGTCCCAGGTTCAATTCCGGTCAAGGGCATGTACCTTGGTTGTGGGCACATCCCCAGCAGGGGGCGTGCGAGAGGTGGCTGATCGATGTGTCTCTCCCATTGATGTTTCTAACTCTCTATTCCTCTCCCTTCCTCTCTGTAAAAAAATCAATAAAAAATATTAAAAAAAGAGAAATGTCTGTTTAAATCCGGTCTACAACGCTAAGGTGTCATGTCTTCCATCTCAACAGTTCTGTTCACGGAGTCAATAGTTCTATTGGTCGAGTCCGTCTTATGCAGTGATTTTACGAAGGCTCTCATCGTGACATGGAACTTTAAGTCAGAAATCTGGCTCTCCAACCCTCCCTTCAGGGGTGGTGCTCAAGTTCTGAGTGTTACGCTTTGTGTGTGTGTGTGTGTGTTTATTTCCACAGAAAATGTGGCCTAGAGAAAAGTCAATATTTTAGCCTCGGTTATAAATAGCATTGGGTTTCTCTGCCGCGCTCGTTCCTGTGTTTTGAAAAGGACTTAGGGAAGGGGTGACGAGGATGCACATTGGAAGGGAAAGAATTCAGCGGGGCCTCTGAATGACAGATCAGCCTGTTCCCCCACCCTGTCCCCCTCCCCACCACACACACACACACACCCCTCTGGGCATGACGCCAGCTGAAAATGCCTTACATGTCTTCAGCTCACCTTACATGCAATTCCCTGTCAAGCCACATATGTGACAATGTGCTAAATTACTAAAACAGGAACAACAATAATCTGGAGAAAACACTCCCCAATTTCACCTTGAAGTCAACCTCCCTCTTCATCACAGAAGATCCGCTATTCCGCTGCCTCTCTGCGGCGGCTTCTGCTTGAAGAACAGGTGTTGTTGATGGAAGAACGTACTTCAGCATTGGGATCAAGGGGTGCGATATGAGGCTGGCGTTCTTGAGAAAGCCTGGGTGTAAGCAGAGTCCTCAAACACACAGTGAACATGCCCGGTGAACACCCTTACGAGAAGCACGCGCGTTCACAGGTGTTTCTGCTGGAATGGTGTGTGTACGCGATAGATTCCTGAACACACGGAGCTGGATACATCTTCTGGGCAGGCCACTCAAACCGAAAAAGTCTGTGAGTTCTGTAAATCTTGCACTCAAGCCAAGAAAGTTGGTGAAGAAAATATACTGGCAATTGGTTCAAACCACCCACCATCTATGGAACTTGACAATTAGGGGACTCCCTAAATCAATAACACCCAGCACAATTGATAACGAATATACTAGCTGGCTTGGGAAAAGCATGACACATTCCTCATCAAAATTACATATAGTAAATGTGAAATTTAAACGTAAAAACGTCAAATGATTTGGATCAAGGGGACTTTCGTTAGATAAAAGGTGGTTACAAATTTTGGCTCTTCCTCCCATTGAAAAATAGAGTTCAGTTCCCTCTCCTCAGATCTGAGCTGTCTCCGTGACTTGCTCGGCCGACAGAACACAGCAGGCCCGCGGGTTACGTCGCAGCCCCGCTCCTAGGGCGCCGTAAGTCGGGACCCTCCTACATGAGCACCCACTCACTCACATGGAGCACACACACAGCAGTAAGGGAGTGACACAGTAAAAACATTAAAAGAGCTGAAACCGGTTTGGCTCAGTGGATAGAGCGTCCACCTGTGGACTGAAGGGTCCCAGGTTCAATTCCGGTCAAGGGCATGTACCTTGGTTGTGGGCACATCCCCAGTAGGGGGCGTGCGAGAGGTGGCTGATCGATGGCTCTCCCTCATTCATGTTTCTAACTCTCTCTCTCCCTTCCTCTCTGTAAAAAAAAATCAATAAAAATATATTTTTTAAAAAAATAAAAGAAAGATAATAATTCCTGACCTTTACTTGTGGTAAGTAAACAATCAAAAAACATAAAGCACATATGTACAGATGTCGAAATGATGGAACCTTTTTAAAAAAACAAATAAATGGGAGATGGCGACGTAACTACGAAACGATGTACATCGAGTGCGACGTAACCGAGGACTGTGGTGCAGCGGAAGGGAGGCTGTGAGTGTCTGAGGTCAGATCGCAGGAGCATCGTGAGCATCTATCGCAAACCGGGAGACGCCAGTTGCTGAGCTTCCTGCTCGCGTGACAGAGAGTGACAGCCGGAGCGGAGCCTGAATACACTCTGGGCTCCCCCATCCCGCACAGAAGCACCAGCAGATCGCCTATGGCCGCAGCCTCCGTGCCTACCCAGCCCCATCTCCAAAGACCAATCGATGGATGGGGAAGGGCAACGAACACTGAGTCCATAACAGCAAAGTTATGTACGTATTTTCTGGCGTAGAAGACGACTTTATAACCCAGGAAAATCTTCTCAAAAGTTGGGAGTTGTCTTATATGCCCGGTGTCATCTTATAGGGTGAGTACATCCCAAACTCTATATTTTAACTGGAAAAGTAGGGGGTCGTCTTATACGCCGGAAAATACGGTATTTCTCTACTAGACAGTATAGAGCACAACCACATGGCACTTGTCAACAAGGGTTCTATGGAAGAATTAAGCCAACCAAGATTTGGCAATTTTTCTTCTTCTTCTTCTTTTTTTTTTAAAAATATATTTTAGTGATTTTTTACAAAGAGGAAGGGAGAGGGATAGAGAGTTAGAAACATCGATGAGAGAGAGACATCGATCAGCCGCCTCCTGCACGTCACCCACTGGGGATGAGCCCACAACCAGGATACATGCCCTTGACTGGAATCGAACCTGGGACCTTTCGGTCCGCAGGTCGACGCTCTATCTACTGAGCCAAACTGGTTTCGGCTTGGCAACTTTTCTGATGTCATCATGATGTCCACCACGCACCCAAGGACGGCACCCAGATCTAACGATACTGCCTAAGTGACGCGGGAATTCATGACATATCACAAATGTTCTAGAACACCAGGGTTTGGTGCTCTCAGAACACGAGAGGCGTCAACCGCATCGACACCGCACCTGGAAGCCTCAGGAGTCCCCCTGACCCGAGGTTTCGCTTTCGCGCTTTCAGTGACCGGTGGTCCACCGCGGTCTGCAGATAGTAAGTGGACAAATGCAGAAATCTACAGCGCATCGATTTCAACTGTACACGGTTCTGAGGAGCAACGTGAAGTCTCCGGCCCTCTGGCCCGTCTGACATTTGTCCACCTGACACTTTAGTCACTCAGAAGCCACACCAACTGCTGTGGTATCGCAGGGCTTGTATTCACGTCACCCTTATTTTTCTCACCGTGGGCCCAAAGCTCAAGAGTCGCAGCGCTGGCTGTTCGAATACGCCTGCTACTTCAGCAGCACCCGAAAGTCAGCAGTGGCTCGATGCTCTGTCACCAAAGCCTCCGTCATCCATGTCACTTCCCCTCACCGAGGCAATGTCATCTCACTTCCTCCAGGAGGGCGAGTGCAGTACCACCAGGCACGTGGAGGTGGAGGGAGAGCCACATTCCCGCAACTTTTATCCCAGGATGTGCTCTCACTGCTTTCTTATTGTCGCTGTTAAACCTTTTCCGGTGCCTAATTGACAAATCAGACTTTATCAGAGGTGGGGTGGATAGGAAATCATCATCAATGTGGCAGTGATGGGGTTTGGTACCATCTGTGGTTTCAGGCATCCACGGGGGTCCAGGAGAGTGTCTCCCACAGGGTAGCGGGGCCGACTGTGAAGGCTCTGATCCAGGCCTCTCCTGTGACCCCCCAAACAACCAGGGGCAAATCCTCTGATCTCTCTGTGCCTCCGTTTCCTCGTTGGTAACAGGGGACAGTCACATCACCTCCCCTCTTCTCTGAGTTCTGAGGATGAAATGCGTTCACATGTAGAAGGCACAAGGCCAGCACATAGGAAATGTTATTTCAATGTGCTATTTCCATAAACACGTTAACTATTAAAAGGATACATGTTTGGCCCTGGCTGGTTTGGCTCAGTGGAGAGAGCATCGGCCTGTGGACTGAAGGGTCCCTGGTTCAATTCCGGTCAAGGTCACATGCCTGGGTTGCAGGCTCAATCCCCAGTGCAGGAGGCAGCCAATCAATGGATTCTCTCATCTTTGATGTTCCTCTCTCTCTCTCTCTCCCTTTCCCTTCCTCTCTGAAATCAATAGAAATATATTTACAAATAAAAACAAAATGATACCTGTTTGGTAAGGTGCCACCTACAATCACCTTGCATTACTTTAGTGCAGTGGTTCTCAACCTTCCTAAGGCCGCGACCCTTGCATACAGTTCCTCATGGGGTGGTGACCCCCAACTATGAAATGTTGCTACTGTGATGCATCGTGATGTCAATATCTGCATTTTCCGATGGTCTTAGGCGACCCCTGTGAAAGGGTCGTTCGACCCCCAAAGGGGTGGCGACCCACAGGTTGAGAACCGCTGCTTTAGCGGACTATACGCTCACTCACCTGGCTTAGTGACTCCCTGCCCCCCACTGCTAGTCCTCTTGACAGAGGTTCTTCAACCTGCTGCTCGCCCAAACCCGAACCCGAACCCGAACCCTTCATTCAACAAGAAGCTGTCTGTACTCGGGAAACCCAGCCACTGCCACCCCGGCTGCAGGGACGGGCAGGGGGATGGAGGGTCTGCGGCGGGCGGAGAGGGAGGAGGCCGGGGAGAGAATGTTCTCTGGCTCTCAGCCCGAGAAGCGGCAGGCAGTGTCTGCCACTCATCCCAACGGAGCCCCCGTTCTAGACGTGACACGAAACAGAAGGGAAACTCCACGCCGCCCGGGCCTCCCACACTCCGCAGTGGCAGCACGGGCCCGTGCCCAGCTGGGCAAAGCTGTTGGCACGGTCCCCGACAGCCCGGCTTCCGGGGGGCAGTGTAGAAGCGGGGAGAGGCGCCCCCAGGGGCTCATGCTCCTGACTACCGCACACGAAACGCACCTCCTTCTCATTCTGTCCCGTCAGAATGAGCCCGCGATGGAAGTGCTGACGACACATGTGTGGTGGGTGAGAGGCCTGTCACAGCTGTGCTGGAAAAGAAGGGTAAGCTAACCCCGCTGTGGGCAGGGCCCTGGGTGGGCACCCGAATGCTAAGCTGGGAGGAAAAGAATGTGTGCAAGAGGCATGTGATGTTTTCGCAGCGGTCTGAGGGCCGGGCTGGGTAATGACCCTCCCCGTGCAAAAACCCGATGTGGCATAATGAGAAACACACCTCTGTCTCGCTTCCAAGGCCAAGTCCAAGGCCGGGGTAGCCTTTGCCCGGGCTGCCTGCGCCCAGGAGCCGCGCGTCCCCTCCGTTCTGTGTCCCCGAGGCACCAGAAGGAGCACCAGACACCAGGAAATGGGTCGCCTCCTCCCTCTCGGTCCTGTGAACTCTGCCTCCCAGCTACCCTCCCCGTCACCCTCCTTTTTGCTCAATGGACTCACGGGAAACCAAACACAAAGCCATTCTTCTTCTTTCTTTCTTTTTTTAAAAATATATTTTATTGATTTCTTTACAGAGAGGAAGGGAGAGGGATAGAGAGAGTCAGAAATATTGATGAGAGAGAGACATCGATCACTGCCTCCTGCACGTCCCCTACTGGGGATGTGCCCGCCACCAAGGTACGTGCCCTTGACCGGAATCGAACCTGGGACCCTTCCGTCTGCAGGCCAACGCTCTATCCACTGAGCCAAACCGGTTTGGCACAAAACCGTTCTTGAGACAATGAACCGTAGCCATGTGGGTAGCAAATCCACTGTGTCGTTCAATCATTATCACAAGGAAGTACTGCTCGTGGAGGGCCCTGCAGAGTTCGGGAAAGGACAGGGCGTGGCCGGTAGCAATGAGAAGCCAGCAAGAGCCGAAACCGGTGTGGCTCAGTGGATAGAGCATCGGCCTGCGGACTGAAAGGCCCCAGGTTCGATTCTGGTCAGGGGCACGTACATTGGTTGTGGGCACATCCCCAGTAGGGGGTGTGCAGGAGGCGGCTGATTGATGTCTCTCTCTCATTGATGTTTCTAACTTTCTATCCCTCTCCCTTCCTCTCTGTGAAAAATCAATAAAATATATTTTTTTAAAAATAAATAAATTAATTAATAAGTGTTAAAAAAAAAAAGAAAAGCCAGCAAGGAATCAGAGTTCACTGGGAAAGTCCAGTGTCACTGCAAAATTCTTACCCAGAGCCTCTTGACAACATCAAACACTTGACTACGGAACTGAAAGAAACCCCAAATTGCCCCGTGGGTTTTGAACCACATATTATGAGCATTCCTAACATCTGTCTTCCCTTATCTAATAGAATTTGCCAGTCAAAAGGGGAACCATTTTCAGTCCTTGGAGTATGAGGATCAATGGGGATAAAAATATCAAGTTCTTCCTTTAGCTGCTTACAGGGAGGGCTGGTATTATTCACTGTTTATCCTAATATGTGGATTCGTGCACCAGTGGGGTCCCTCGGCTTGGCCTGCAGGATCGGGCTGAAACGGGCTCTCCAAGATCCTCCAAGGGGTCCCAGGTTTCGAGAGGGCACAGGCCAGACTGAAGGACCCACTGGTGCATGATTAGGGCCAGGAAGGGACCTCAGAAGGGCTCCAGGGTGTGTCCAGCCTGCCTCACCTAGTCCCGATCGGCCAGATCCCAGGAGCAAGCTCACCTACCAGTCAGAGCATCTGCTCCCTGGTGGTCAGCGCGTGTCATAGCAACTGGTCGAACGGTCAAACGGTCAGACACTTAGCATATTAGACTTTTATTATATAGGATAATCTATAAAGTAGAGAGTCATCATGAGAGGAGGAATAGAAAGCTTTTCATGGTGGTATGGTATTGAAAAGATGGTGTAACATATTTCATTGAATTATGTTGCTTATAAAAAAAATAGTCAAAACTTTCAGGACTCTGAAGGAAATACTTTCTAAACTTTTGAATCCCTGAATAGCACTAGGGGGTGGAGAGGGGGTGGAAACTCTGAAGACAATAATTTTAAAACAAAAACAAACTAGTTCTTTAATTATAGCATAATTATCCATATTTCAAACTGTGACTTCCCTTCTGCTTTGGTCTTCTCAATAAATTATGCATGTTTTCCATATGGGGCCCCACACCAAAACTCCTTTTAAATCCGAGGAAAACATTTCCCGAATCCAAGTAAGTCTCCAAACTCTGGGATATTAATTGGACTTTGGATTCCTCCATAAACTTTCCATGTTTAGCAAGCTTTTTGAACTGTCCACTGGGACACACATGTTTGTGTTACATATATTCTATGTCTTTTAATAGCAACGTTTCGGAATCCAGTAGGAAAAAAAATAATGCCCTTGTAAATTTGATCTCTTTTATAAACATCAGAACATGAAATGTTCTCTGGCTCACCCCCTGCTGGGTTTACATTAATAAACCATCAATGGTAAGCCCAACCATCTAATTCCAAAGAAACTCCCAACTTCAGTACTATATGCCGTCTGATTCTGGTGTGCATTTAACCAAGGATTAAGGCATAATGCATTTTTAATTAACTGAAATATTAATGGCACAAGGCTTTTAAGAGCAAATTTTTTAAAGAATCGCTCATCATAAATGTGGTTTCCATAGAATTTATTTAGAAAGCTGGGTAGAGAACCAGGGATGGGTAATTTAAACTTTACAAGAAACGTTTTCCTTTTTTATTAAATGGTTAACATGAGAAACTTGGTAGATAACAACGGAAAACGTGGGAACATTCTTGGGGGGGCCACGTATTAATTCACAAATGCTGAGATTTTCTTTCTTTGCTGTTGAGTTTTTTGTGGAGTGGCTTGTACTAAACGTGGAGAGTCTTGATTATGTGTGTAGAGTCCTTATTGGGCCCACCCTCCACCATCATCAGTGCCAGTCTCGGTAGCCACTGTAGCTAAGGAGACAATCAAAGCAACAGGACTTGAACCCAGCACTGCCTGGCCTTTATCTCCACTGTCCACACTACACAAAGCCAGGGTCAAGATTTTACACTTGGCCGAAACCGGTTTGGCTCAGTGGAGAGAGCGTCGGCCTGCGGACTGAAAGGTCCCAGGTTCCATTCCGGTCAAGGGCATGTACCTTGCTTGCGGGCACATCCCCAGTAGGGGGCGTGCAGGAGGTGGCTGATCGATGTCTCTCTCTCATCGATGTTTCTAACTCTCTATTCTTCTCCCTTCCTCTCTGTAAAAAAATCAATAAAATATATTTAAAAAATAAAAAAGATTTTACACTTGGTTCTGGTTAGCGTCCCCACACTGACAATTGAGCTGATTTTCACAGCCTCAAAAACTTTGAAGCCCATTAATCCAATTAAGGCTAAATTTCACAAAAACCCACCAACAGGGAATCAGCAATGACATTGTGTTTCTCAAATAAATCTGATGTCCAGGAAAAGGTATCACAAGCCTGAAGGAAATCATCAAAGATCCAGTTCCTTCTAGTCTACCGCTCCGTCTTCTGTGGTGTGTGATAGTTACAAGATACTCACCCCCTGGGTAGCCATCCTACCTGTGCTCTGCGCAGAAAGAGGGAGTGCACAGGGCCAGTCTGCCTGCCAGCTGAGTCTCTCTTTTCAACAAGGAAAATCGCATTCCTCGAAACTCTGCCAGTACGTCTGCTGTATCCCCATGGCCAAACCGTCTCGCCTGAGTCACTTCCAGTTGAAAGGGTAGCTTGGGAAATGAAATTCTTTTTTTTTTGGCTGAGTACTTTGCTGCCCTCAGTAAAATCAACTCTCCATGGGAAAGGAAGAAAGAAGGAAAGAGGATATTGGGTAGACGGACAAGTAGGAAAGGTTACAACACCTGAGGTGGCTTACGGTGACCAAATTAATGATCCATTCTCCACTTCACGGTGTAGAGATACAGCCTCAAATATGCCCTCCTCTAGTCAGAAGATCCACAGAGATTTTATTTTATTTTATTATTTTTTAAAATATATTTTATTGATTTTTTACAGAGAGGAAGGGAGAGGGATAGAAAGTCAGAAACATTGATGAGAGAGAGACATCGATCAGCCGCCTCCTGCATGCCCCACACTGGAGATGTGCCACAAGCAAGGTACATGCCCTCGACCGGAATCGAACCTGGGACCTTTCAGTCCACAGGCTGACGCTCTATCCACTGAGCCAAACCGGTTCTGGCCCCTATTTCATTTAGGCACAAGGAATCACAGCTGATGGCCACACGCTCCTAATGGCGGGTCTACTTATGTTTCTGCATGAAATTAGAAAACTCTCCATTCCCCAATATTTCTACACCAGGCAAGTCCACAACACGCATGTGATCATGAATGGCCCAGATGAGGAGTCTGCACACTGAAGCTCACGGTCAAATCTGGCTGGCTGCCTTTTATTTTATTACTATTTTTTCTTAATATACTTTTATTGATTTCAGAGAGGAAGGGAGAGGGAGAGAGAGCTGGAAACATCAATGATGAGAGCATTGATCTGCTGCCTCCTGCATGCCCCACCCTGGGGATGGAGCCCACCACCCAGGCATTGCTGTGACCGGGAATCAAACTGTGACCTCCTGGTTCATAGGTCTGTGTTCAACCACTGAGCTATGCCAGCTGGGGAAGGCTGCATTTTTTTTTTTAAAGGTGTTGAGCTCAGATACTAAGACTGAGCATTACAGCCACCTATTTTCTTTAGATTTTTTTAAAAATATATTTTATTGATTTCTTACAGAGAAGAAGAGAGAGGGATAGAGAGTTAGAAACATTGATGGGAGACATCAATCAGCCGCCTCCTGAACGCCCCCTACTGGGGATGTACCCACAACCAAGGTACATGCCCTTGACCGGAAACAAATCCGGAACCTTTCAGTCCTCAGGCCTACGCTCTATCCACTAAGCCAATCGGGTTTCGGCGAAGGCTGCATTTTTGAAAATAAAATTTGCTTAGAACATAGCTGCTGCACCCGTTTCTCTACGGGAGGCTGCAATGGCCGCTTTCACATCAGCAGAGCACTGTGGAGTTGGTGCACCAGAGACCTCCTGGCCTGCAGAGCCTACAACATTTACTCTCTGGCCTTCACAGAAAGCTTGCTGGTACGTGATCCAGAGTCAATATACAACAGAATGAGCAACTATTTGCATTGTGTGAGGATCACTCTCTTCTAGACATGTGAGACATATTTTTCCCTTTGTTTTATCTGGAGACACTGCCCAGTAGCAGAAGCGAAGAACTCTGCCGCAGCCATCTTTGAAGGAATTGAGGAAAGCCGTGGGAAGGGAAGCTCAGTGGTTAGAGAGTCCCGAGTGGGCGGAGCAACAAAGTCAGAAGCTTTGTGGCTAACCCACATCGCTCCCTGGAGTAGAACTGTTATCGCCCTCATTTATGGACTAAAGAATGTCATCCAGGGTTAAGCCATTTTTCAAGACAGAAAGATCTAATAAGATCAAAATAAAATCCTCCCAAGAAACGTAATTTAGTGTTCCCTCACCATTACCTATTTTCTTCAGAGGGGCTCTAGAACATTTTGGTGGACAGTACTGGAATTATTTATTTAATAGTTACCCTGTTTCCCCGAAAATAAGACAGTGTTTTATATTAATTTTTGCTCCCAAAGATGCGCGAGGTCTTATTTTCAAGGGATGTCTTATTTTTCCATGAAGAAGAAGATGGTACACATTTATTGTTAAACAAACAAAAAAAAAAAAGGAAATGTATGACCTGTCTACGGTATGGTGGTAGTTGTCATCACCAACCAGCTCCCTGATGGGCCGCAGCGCAGCTGGAGCTGTTCAGGCCGTGCAAGGTCTCTTTAAATCAGGAGTCAGATGCCTGATGGTAGCTTCCGGGGCCTCATATTCCTGAGACCTTTTTTTCGGGAGAGGTCTTATTATCGGGGAGGTCTTATTTCCGGGGGGGATGTCTTACTTTCGGGGAAACAGGGTAGTTCACTAACGGAGGCAAATGCTCATTGAGCTTTTCATCTCCATTGCCCATCAGTAAGTGCTCAAAAAAAAAAGGGTTTTAACAGAATAATCAACGAACCCGTTAGAAGTCTTATTTTAGTGATTTACAGATAGTGTGAAAGAGGTCCAATGATCAATAGTTTGCAGTAAAAACAAAAACAAAAAACCACCAATTTGCCCTAAGAGAGGTTTGGCCTTTGTTTCCTGCTCCTGAGAGGCAATCTGTCAGCCCTGGGAACTTCCTGCCGAAGAGTGGTTCTGCTTGCCCAGTCCGAGGGCCACTCCGTCCATCCCTGCTGACAGTGGGATTCAGGGTGAATGCCCTTCGCCAGAGGGCCCGCCCGGCTTCTGGATCATGTCTCTGTGCCAGAGGCTCAGAGGAACCTCTGGCCAGCAAAGCTCAGGAGCATTCCTCAAGAGACAACACTGGGTGCACTGCCACACAAAGTCGCTAGAGCACTGGTTCTCAACCTGTGGGTCGCGAGCCCTTTGGGGGTTGAGCGACCCTTTCACAGGGGTCGCCTAAGACCAGCGGAAAACACCCATTTCCCACGGTCTTAGGAACCAACACACCGCTCCTCGGTGTAGCAAAGTGTAGCCATGTCGTTTACTGTTGTCATATGAAGACTGTTACCCATGCTACACCACGATTCAAGACAAAATTTCATTTATTTATAATTAGAAATAAATATTTCACAATATATAATTACAGATTGTTTTTGTGATTAACCCCTATGGAGCATGCCACCGCGGTCTCCACGGGGAAGGAGATGGGAGTTGCTGATGTGGAAAAGAAGGTAAATTTAGCGCTGCCCTTTCAGGACACCAGGTTGGCTGCAGGGGAAATAGTTCGTGCCTCGCCTTCTGATTGGACTAGCTTCTGCAGAGCTGCCACAGGATTAGCGAGAGCATTCTTCTGTCCGCTCCTCAGCTGAAGGTGCTATTCTGGATCAAGTGGTACAGAGGATCAAGCCCACCGGGTCTGCCCACTCAGCCCCCCTGCACTCCTGTTTGTGGAGATTTCCTGAAGATTCTGGCACGGGACAAACCTTTTCCGTTACATCCCTGTGCAATGGGAGTTTTCATCATTTTCTATGGCCCCTGGGTATTTCCAATGGGGAAGGAACAGACTGTGAACCAGAGGCTATTTATGTTGACCTGATGTTAAACCTGAAGTCCCCAATGTCACTAAAATATTAAATTTCCATGCCTGATGATATACGAACAATCAACCTGAATAACCAACTAATGCCTATTATGGAGTTATTCTTTTCTCTAGCTTTATTGAGATATAATTGGCAGGTAACATTGTGTAAATTTAAGATGTACAACATGAAGATTATATATTATATATTATATATATATGTATATATATATATATATATATATATGTATATATATATATATAT
>JAAGEH010000022.1:1731713-1744434 GCA_011751065.1 Lasiurus cinereus
GGTAAACTGGTGGGTTGTGTGCAGCCGGCCGATCTACGTGATGACTCCCATCTCAAATGTTGCTCGTATTTCAAAGCAAAAATCGCTCACTCGACGGCTCGTATCTCAAAAATCTCGTATGTTAGGGCACTCGTATCTCGAGGTACCACTGTGTGTGTGTGTGTGTGTGTGTGTGTGTGTGTGTGTATATATATGAGAGAGAGAGTTGACAAAATGACTACCACAATAGGGTTAGTTAACACCTCCATCAGTTCACATAATTCTTATCATTTCTTTGTAGTGAGAACATTTACATTTCCTCTTTTAACAACTTTTGGGTCTAGAATACAGTGTTGTTAACCATCGTTACATTAGCTTTCCAGAACTTGCTTCGTCTTATACCTGAAAGTTTGTACTCCCTGACCAACGTCCCCCCATTTCCTCTCCCCGTGAGCCCCTAGCAACCACCATTCTATCTGTTTCTGCGAGTTTGGCTTCTTTAGACTCCACATATCAGTGAGGTGATGCAGTGGATGTCTTCCTGGGTCTGAGTTCTTTCATTTGACACCATGCCCTCAAGGTCCCATCCATGTCATCACAAGCGGCAGCATTTTCTTCTTCCTCCTGACTGCATATTATTGCATCACACACACACACACACACACACACACATACACACACACACACATACACACACATCTTCTTTATCCATTTACCCGTCGGTGGGTTTTTAGATACTACATCAAACGCAAAAGTTTTTGTGCAGCAAAGGGAACAAAGCAAAAGACACCCAACCCAATGAAAGAAGGTGTTTGCAAACAACGTGTCTGTACCACAGCTCCTGCCGAGGGCCATTGGGATATTTACCCAACATCGTCCCTGGGCCATGCAAAATTATCAACGTGAAAATCAGCCTGCTGTGTCCCGCTAAACATTCAATCCGCTCACCCTAATGCCTGGGCAGGCCAGACTACAGGTTTCAGGGGCCTTAGATGGCTCACAGGCTGGGCATTCCCCACGCCTGTGTTACGGGGTTAATATTGAAAATACAAAAGAAACTTATACAACTCAACACCAACCCCTCCCTTCCCCCCACCCCCATCTGATTAAAAAATGGTCAGAACACCTGAATGGACATTTCTCCAAAGAGGATATAGAGATGGCCAACCCGCATATAAAAGGATGCTCCCCATTCACTAATCGCCAGGGGAATGCAAATAAAAAACCACAGTGAGAGCATCCAAGATGGCAGCAGCGTGGGTAGAAGCGAAACTCAGCACACTGGAATTACAATTAAATTGTAGAACGATCAACCTGAGGAACCAGCTACAGTAGTGGTTCTCAACCTTTCTAAGGCCACGACCCTTTAAGACAGCTCCTCATGGGGTGGTGACACCCAACCATAAAATTATTTTTGTTGCTGCTTCATCACTGTCATTTTGCAACTGTTATGAATCGTCTCTGTGTTTTCCAATGGTCTTAGGTGACCCCTGTGAAAGTGTTGTTGGACCCCCAAAGGGGTCGTGACCCACAGGTTGAGAACCGCTGAACTACAGACGAGTAGAACAAAGTCTTACGACGAAGCGTGTACAGAAGACGCCACATTGGGACCCTTAGAAAGGACAGAGGTGCAAAAAAGGACTGCCCCCTGACCCCCATGCGGGTTTGGAGAATCTGAAGGAATAGCTCAGCTGCCCAGGCCCCCCAGGAAGTGGTCTCAGCCCCACGCCAAGCTCTCCAGCTGGAGCGCCAGGGTCAGGAAGAGGCGCCCAGGTCACGTCTGAGTAACAACCAGCAGGGATTTCCTGCCTGGGAGAGATGAGGGACCTGCTGGAAGCCTGGGTGCCCTCTTAAAAGGCCCGCACACACAGTCTCATTCACTCCTGGTCACTCACCCTGGTCGGTGGCGCCGGGAAGGTGGCTCAGAGCAGACCGGCGTCCTCGGGGGGCAGACGGGGCGGCGGGGCTCTGGAGAGAGGGCTGGAGGAGCAGCTGCCGGCGTCCCGGCGCTGAGCGCATCTCCCACTCCGCCCGGAGATGCTATCTTTCCCAGGTCAAGCATGTTTTTCCATGTGGCATTCGCCCCGGGGAAGCCACCAGCCCCGCCCTGCCAAGCTCCCACCCTCTGCGGAGTCTGCTGGCTGCGGCCAGCCTGGGCCTGTGGGGCACTTTTTCTGGAAGGCTCTCCAGAGGTCCAGGGGGGCAGAGGCGGACAGGGAGACACTGAGCTGTGCGGCTCTAAGTGGGGGGCCGTTTCCCCATGCAGGCCTCATCATGCCATCGTTCCTGTGCGGAGCCCCCCAACCCACCCAGCCAGATCCCGGGGTCTGTCCCAGCCTGATGAGCTCCGCTGGTCTCACCCGGGCACCTCCAGAGGCCCAGCCCCGCTGCCAAGGTCTGCAGGCCCCAGCAAGGGCAGCTGGCCTCGGTGTCCCTGAGACTCCCGCTGAGCAGCCTCTGACCCAGCATGGGCACCACGTTGAAACCCCTCTCAACCCAGGGACACGGTGCATCGCTCCCTGGTGACCCACTCAGAGCCCACCGCACGCCACTCGCTGCAGACAGAGTCTCTTTCAGTGACAGCCTCACGGGCGGGCGGGCAGCAGCAGGTGAAGGCAGGTTTCCAGGAGCCATGGGCTGTCTGAGGACCTGCTCCCGGGCTCTGCCGGTGGAAACCAGCCTCGGGATGCAGCGGGGCCCCTGCCATGTGCACCCAGGCTAGCAGAGGTAGCTGCACACTGTGCATTGCGTGCAGCTCCGAACCAGTAGCCAGGCCGGTCACAGGCAGCACCTGACACTCACCTGTACCACAGTCCCTCCCGAGAGGACTCAGAGCCAGCACCCCGGTGGCAGCCTTCAGAGCAATCAGAGCACAGCACATGCAGCTCCACCAGGGACATCTCATCCCAGGGACATCTCACCCCAGGGACATCTCAGCAGGCACCAGGCCCAGCCTCCACACGACAATGCTACGCTGCGGTCAGCCAGCCTGAAGGTCAGCCCCGCCCAGGGAGAGGCCAACAGCCATCAGGACTCAAGTACGACAGGAGGGTTCACATAACTCACCCAGGAGAAGTTCCTGGAGCCCCTCATTCAGGTGGTCAGGGAAACGGTGCCACTGAGTCCCAAAGGACACTTACTTCTTAGGGTCGCCATACCCAGGCTGGGAGACATGGCTGATCTACCTCAGACACGGAAATACATGCTGGTGCAGAGAGGCAGCCAGAACTGGGAGACAAAGGTGCCCCTAATGAAAGAACAGGAGAAAGCCACAGGAAAATAAAATAAAATGAAATAAAATGGAGGCGAGCAATCTACCAGACAGAGTTCAAAACAATGGTTATAGGCTGGATGTTCGAGTAACTTAGGAGAAGTGGATGAACTCAAGGAGGACTTAGAAAGATAGTAAGCTTACTGAGAGACACAGCAACTGTAAATGAAGTAAAGAGTGGTTCTTTTACAAGATAAACAAGATGGGTAAACCTTTAACCAGAATAATGAAGAGAAACAGAGAGGGCCCACATAAAATCTGAAATGAAAGAACTGAAGCAACAACTGACACCACAGAAATACAAAGGAGTATAATGAAATGTTATCCACAAAAATTGGGACAATCTGGAAGAAATGGATGAATTCCTAGGAACATAAAATCTTTCAAAGCGGAATCAAGAATGAGCAGAGCCCTGGTCAGGCGGCTCAGCTGGTTGGAGCATTGTTCCATACACCAAAAGGTTGCGGGTTCAGTTCCCAGTCACGGTGCATGCAGGTGGCAACTGATTGATGTTTCTCGCTCACAGCCAGCGGTTCTCAACCTGTGGGTCGCGACCCCTTTGGGGGTCGAATGACCCTTTCACAGGTGTCACCTAAGACCATTGGAAAATGCAGATATTGACATCATGATGCATAACAGCAGCAAAATTTCATGGTTGGGGGTCACCACCATATGAGGAACTCTATGCAAGGGTTGTGGCCTTAGGAAGGTTGAGAACCACTGCTCACAGCAATACTTCCCTCCTGTCTCCTCCCCTGTCCTCCCTTCCCCTTCTCCCCTCCTCTCCTCTCTTTTCCTCCCCTTCCCTGCCCTCCCCTTCTCTTCTTCTCTTTTTTCGCTCTCTTTCTCACTCTCTCAATCAATAATGACATATCCTTGGGTGAGAATCTTAAAAAGAAACAGAAAATCTAAATAGACTGATTTACAACTAATAAAATCAAAGCAATAATCAAAGAACTTTGAACAAGCAAAAGTCCTGGACCAGGTGGCTTCACAGGTGAATTTGACCCAACATTCAAACATTCAGAGAAGAATGAACACGTATCCTTCTCAAACTATTTCAAAAAATTCAAGAGGGAGGATTACTCCCAACCTCATTTGATAAGGCCAGCCTTATCCTGATTCCATAACAAGATAAAGATATTACAAAGAAAAGAAATTATATGCCAATATCCCTCATAAACAGAGATGTCAAAATCCTCAATAAAATATTAGCCAACCAAATTCAGCAATACTGTGAAAAGATTATACACCACGGTCAAGTGGGACCTTTTACGGGGATGGAAGTTTAGTACAATACCCACAAATCAATAAATGTGGTACAGCACATAAACCAAGTGAAAGATAAAAATCACACTATCGTATCAATAGCTGCAGAAACAGCATTGGATAAATTTTAGCACCCATTCATGATAAAAACTTTCAGCAAAGTGGAAATAAAGGGAACATATTTCAATTTAATAAAGACCATATATAACAAACCCATACCCAATCTCAACTCAATGGGCAAAAACTATAATTGTTTTTCTTAAGATGGAGAGAAAGACAAGAAGACAGGGATGTTTACATTCACCGCTCTTGTTCAACATGGTATGAATGTCCCAGCCACAGCAATCAGACAAAAAGAAGGGAAGGAAAGAGAGAAGGAAACCTGTCTTTATGCTCAGATGACATGATGCTATACAGAGAGAACCCTAAATACCCACCAAAAAACTACTAGAACTGATAAATTCAGCAAAGTAGTATTTTTATATTCCAATAATAAATTACCGTAAGTGGAAAAGAAATCAATTTCACTTACAATTACATTAAAAAATAAAATTCCTAAGAATGAATTTAACCAAGAGATAAAAGACCTTTAATCAGAAAATTTTAAGACACTGAAGAAAAATACTGAAGAAGACACAAAAAGATGGAAGCATATACTGTGCTCATGGATAGGACAAATTGACATCATTACAATATCCATACTACCACCCTGGCCGGTGTGGCTCAGTTGGTTAGAGCATGATCCCTTGCACTGAAGGGTTGTGGGGTTGATTCCTAGTTGGGGCTCAGGTGTGAGGCAGCTGGTCGATGTTTCTCTCCTCCCTCCCTCCGTCCCTCTGTTTCTCCTTTTCTCTCTTCCTCCCTCCTTCCCTCCCTCTTTTAAAAATACTTTTATTGATTTTTAGAGAGAGAGGAAGGGAGACAGAGAGAGGGACATTGGTGCAAGAGCAGAATTTTCTGCCTCCTGCACACCCCCTACCAGGGATCGAGTCTGTTATCTGGGCATATGTCCTGACTTGGAATTAAACCCGCAACTTTTTGGTGCATGTGATGATGCTCAACCATTGAGCCATACCAGCAGGGCCTCCCTCCTCTTTCTTTCCTCTCTCTCTGAAATTGGTGAAAAACATATCCTCTAGGTGAGGATTTAAAAAAAAAATTGTCCATACTACCCCAAGAAATCTATAGATTCAGTGCAATCCCTGTCAAAATACCAATGGCATATTTCACAGAACTAGTACAATAATCCAAAAATTTATATGGAACCACATAAGACCCCAAATAACCTCAACAGTATTGAGGAAGAAGAATAAAGTTGGGGGTATCATGCAATCCAATATAAAACTATATTACAAGGCCATACTGATCAAAATGGCATGGTACTGGCATGAAAATAGACATATAGATCAATGGCACAGAACAGAGAGCCCAGAAATAAACCCACGTCTATGTCATCAATTGATATTTGACAAGAACAGTAGGAAAATACAATGTGGTAAAGACAGTCTATTCAATAAATGCTACTGGGAAAACTGGACAGATATGTGCCAAAAATAAAATAAAATAAAAGTAGACCACCTCCTTACAACTTATACAATAATAAACTCAAAATGGAATAAAGATTTAAATGTAAGACTGGAAACTCTAAAAATCCCAGAAGAAAACAAAGACACGTTTCTTGTAGCAATATTTTCTCTTTGGGCAAGGGAAACAAAAGAAAAAATAAACAAATGAGATTACATCAAACTAAAATGTTTTTGCACAGCAAAGGAAACCATAAAAAAATAGACAACTTAATAAATGGGAGTACATATTCACAAATGATGCATCTGATAAGGTACTAATATCCAAAATTTATAAACAACTTATATTTCTCAACACCAGAGATAACAATCCAATTAAAAAATTGACACTTCTCCAAAGAGGACATGCAGAAGGCCAAAGGACATGTGAAAAGTAGTTAAACATTACTAATTGTCAGAGAAATGCAATTAAAACCACAATGAGATGTCACCGCACACCTGTCATAATGTCTATCATGAATTAACCCCAAAATGACAAGTATTGGCAAGGATGTGGAGAAAAGGGAACTCCAGTGTATTGTTGGTGGGAATGCAGATTGGTGCAGCCACTCTGGAAAACACTATGAATTTTTCTCAAAAGATTAAAAATGGAACTGCCTTATGACCCAGGGATTCCATTTCTAAATATTTACCTGGAAAACCCACAAACACTAATTCAAAAGAATATGCCAGTGTGCACACCTATTTTTCTCACAGCACTTTTTACAGTGGCCAAACTATGGAAGCAACCCAAGTAACAACAGACAAGTAGATAAAAATGTGGTGGAGCATATACACCATGGAATATTACTTGGTCATAAAAAAGAATGAAATCTTACCATTTTCTACAGCATAGATGGACCTAGAGCAGTGGTTCTCAACCTTTCTAATGCCGTGACCCTTTAATATAGTTCCTCATGTTGTGGTGACCCACAACCATAAAATTATTTTTGTTGCTACTTTATAACTGTAATTTTGCTACTGTTATGAATCGTAATATAAATATCTGTGCTTTCTGATGATCTTAGGCGACCCTGATAGTTGTTCTCAACCTGTCATGACCACAGGTTGAGAATCACTGCTGTAGAGCCTAAGACCATTGGAAAACACAGATATTTCACTTATATGTGAATCTAAAGCACAAAATAAATAAACCACATTGAAACGGACTCACAGAAACAGAGAGAGAACTGGTGGGTGCGAGAATGGAGTGGGGGCTTGGGCACTGGGTGAAAGAGGTGAAGGAAGTGAGAAGCACAAATGGTCATTACAACAAAGTCACAGGGAAGTAAATGATAGGAAATACAGCCAGTGATATTGTGATAAATATGTATGGTGCCAGTTGGGGTGCTGGGAATATCAAGGGGGACCCTCTGTAAAGTATATGATTGTCTAACCACTAAGCTGAACACCTGAAACCAAGCTATATATATATATATAAAAGCCTGCGACCATTAGGACAGTCGACTGAACAACCAGTCGACCAGTGGCTATGGTGTGCACTGATCACCAGGGGGCAGATGCTCAACACAGGAGCTGCCCCTGGTGGTCAGTGCACTCCCACAACCAACCTCCTGCATCTGGCCAACCTCCCTCAGTCCCTCCCTCCAGCCAGCTGGCCCTGATTGGCCCGGCCAAGGGACCCCATCTGTATGTGAATTTGCACACCAGGCCTCTAGTACACAATAAAAAACAAAGAACCAAATAAATAAATAACCACCTGAATCTCAGTAAGAAAAAGAAGTCCATACTACCCAAAACAACTTATAGATTCAACACAATTTTATCACAGAACCAGAACAAACAATCCAAAAATTTATATAGAACCACAAAAGACTCTGAGTAGCCACAGCAAACTTGAGAAAGAATAATGAAGTTGAAGGTTGCATGCCATCTGATATTAAACTATATTAGAAGGCTCTATTAATCAAAACAGTGAGATGTGGGCATTAAAAACAGATGTGTAGATTAATAAAGTAAAGCAGAGATCTGAGACATAAACCCACACCTACATGATCAATTAACATTTGACAAAGGAATCAAGAACATACAATAGGGTAAAGGCAATCTAGTCAATAAAATGATTTTGGAAACACTAGACAGATACATGCAAAAAATTAAACTAGACCGTTTTCTTCCACCATATATAAGAATAAACTAAAAATGGTTTAAAGACTTAAATGTAAGACTTAAAACCATAAAGACCTAGAAAAAAAACACACACATAGGCAGTAAAATCTTGGACATTTCTTATAGCAAAATTTTTTCCTCTATCTGCTAGGGAAGAGAAACAAAAGAAAAAATAAACAAATGGGGCTACATTAAACTAAACGCATTTTGTGCAGCAAGGGAACCATCAACAAAATAAAAAAAAAGCAACCTCCTGAATGGGAAAAGTTCTTTGCCAATGATACATCCCATAAGAACTTAATATCCGAAAAAGTTATAAAAGAAGTCACAACTCAACACCGAGAAACCTCAAGCAATCCAATTAAAAATGAAATAAAGCCAAAACTGGTTTGGCTCAGTGGATAGAGCGTTGGCCTGTGGACTGAAGGATCCCAGATTCGATTCTGGTCAAAGGCTTGTTCCTTGGTGGCAGGCACATCCCCACTGTGGGGTGTGCAGGAGGCAGATAATGGATGTTTCTCTCTCATTGATGTTTCTAATTATCCCTCTCCCTTCCTCTCTGTAAAAAAATCAATAAAATATATATATTTTTTAAAAATGAACTAAAGATATGAATAGACACCTCTCTACAGAGGACCTACAGATGGCCAGTAGACAGATGAAGAGATGCTTCATGTCACTAATCA
This sequence comes from Lasiurus cinereus, assembly GCA_011751065.1. Lineage (NCBI taxonomy): Eukaryota > Metazoa > Chordata > Mammalia > Chiroptera > Vespertilionidae > Lasiurus > Lasiurus cinereus. The sequence goes on from JAAGEH010000022.1 coordinate 1,740,611, forward strand.
CGTGTTGCTGGGATTTAAACTTAATTACTGTGTCTTAAAGAGTTTGTGAGTGAAGAGAATTATTCCAGCTGCTAACTAACTAGTTAATTTAAGGAGTGTATATTCTTGCATTGAGGGAAATCTAGAGCAAGGCCCAGGAATGTGTCCATCCCTTTGAAACTTCTGCTGGCCAGTGGGTCAACTTGGTCTAACATGTAAATTCCTCCTTGTGGGGCTGGCTGTGGCATGCTGGGAATTAGAGCTGATGGGAACAGACCCAGGGGCTGCCTGGCGGCTGAAGGCCCCGGCTTCATGTTTACACAACTTCCAGGCTGGCATTTCTTCACCGCGGCCCCTGCGGAGTTTCTCCTTCTTCCTCCCTCCCAGCACTTCACCTCCACACACGGACATCTGCCGGCGTTTGACGTCTTCTGAGATCTCTCTGGAAAATGTGGTCACGGTCCCCAGTTTGGTCGTGGCTTGGGCAGCGCCGTGGGTAGGGTAGCATCACCCACTTTGAGTTCCTCTTGGCCTCCGTGATGGCATTCTGCTGGCTGCCGCACCCCTGACTCTGTTCCTGTGTCATTTCCCATCGGTCATCTGAGTTCTGAGGGACAGGTTTAATCACACCGCTGTCTCAAGAATATTTATTGCTCCCCTACCCCCTCATGGGCCTGCAGGACGGAACCTTAATTCCGCACTAGAGGCCCGGTGCACGAATTCATATTCGGGAAGATGCACAGGCCCTCCTCCTACTTCTGTTCGGAAAGCGTCCACTCTGTGCCCCAGGCCAACCGGAATCATGGCTGTGTAGCTCCCCATTCTCCGCGGTGAGGGGCAGGTTCCCAGGTGGCCAGGCCTCAGGCGTGAAGGAGATTGATTGGCAGGTGGGGTGGGTGAGCAGGCAAGCACCTGCCTCTTTGGGGGAGCAGGCAGAGGAGCCGCACTCAGCCCGTACTTGTCGCCATGCGAGAGTGTGGGCCCCGTGTTGCCAGAGCTGCTTCTTCTTCTTTTTTTTTTTTTCCAAGAGAAGCCAGAAATCTGGAATTTTATGAGGAATCTTCCAATTTTTCAATCTTGGCAACTAATTCAAAATATTTTTAAAACACTCCGCGAGCCAAAAAGAGAAAAAAGAAAATGGAAAACCCTGCCAGCAAAGACTGTGACCTCTGTGGTAAGAGCCAGAAAGTAGCGTTTGCTCTCTACCTAGCTTTGTGCCATCCCCAGGCACACGCCGGCTGCTGTGCGGCCCTCTCCAGCATGGATCTGGCTGCCAGAGATGCCCTCCTCCACCTCCTCCTCCACCACTTGGAGACTCCTATGCATCCTGCAGGACCCAGCGCAGATGTCACCTGCGTGGGGGGCTCACCTTTGCTGAGCAGGTTGTAGCCAGGCTCTGCCCGGCCTCGGCTATGCCACGTCCCCGGTGCACGGCGGCGATCCTTCCAGACCAGGAGGGACTGCGAGGAACCCTCCCTGGCACCCGGAACAGGATCTGGCACATAGTAGGTAGGCTCGCAAAATGTTTGTTGAATGGATGTGTTCCCATCGGCATGAATATATGAGATTTCCTTGAGGCAAGAAACACTTCTCGTTTCCTCTCCTCTGTGCCACGTCGGCAAACCCATCTGTGGCGGCGGTGTCCTTTTGCAGTTCTGCACCACGTGCGGGCTGCGCTCTGCTGCGAGCTCCCGGTTACCCCCTCCCTGGCTTAGGGTTAGAGCGGGCCTAGGCAGATGGCGAGGCAGCGACTGGCATTAAGCGGGCCGAACGACTCAGACTGGCGTTCAAGAACGTAAGGTGTGGAGGGGTTGCTTCCTCTGTGACCTGGGAGTCAGTTTTGTTTTTTTTTTTAAATATATTTTATTGATTTTTTACAGAGAAGAAGGGAGAGGGATAGAGATTTAGAAACATCGATGCGAGAGAGACATTGATCAGCCGCCTCCTGCACACCTCCCACTGAGGATGTCCCCGCAACCAAGATACATGCCCTTGACCGGAATCGAACCTGGGACCTTTCAGTCCACAGGCCAACGCTTTATCCAAACCGGTTTTGGCTGGGAGTCAGTTTTATGGGAATAAAATTATTGCATGCCGGGTCGGGTGAGTCCCATTAAAAAAACATGCCACTGATTCTGTAGGCTTGACTTCTTTGTGAGAACTTCTTTTCTTAAAACTGTTTGGATGCATACTCTGATTTCATGTGAAAAAAAAAAAAGCCACTCCAATCTGCCCTTACCTCTGTTAAAGTAAAACCATAAGGGCTTCTAATTCCTAATTTCCTGAGTATCCCCTCTACTTCCCAATGAACAAACCCACCCGCATCATTTGACCACATGTCCACCCCCACACAAAAAGCCCACAGGTTTCACTCACACACATGCTCATAAACAGAGAGATGTCCTCAGCAATTTGCACAGAATCTTTCTGTGTGCACACACACTATTCGAAGGAGACTTCCCCTCTGGAATTTGATGCACTTGGATGTTCATTAAGAAATTTACATTTCTCCTGTCTCCATAAATCCACACTTTCCCCTGTTTTATTTTTCTGAAAATTGCTACCTATTCTAATATTTCTATATCACTTGTCTGGAAATGCGGGAGGGTTTTGAGCAAAGAACAACATGTTTTCCTAAAGTTATAGACAGAACTTTACTCTTGTTTAGGAGCTGAATGGAGCAGGATCTGGAAGAAGATCTTCCCACCCATTACTATCATTTTTATGAAATGTCAAAGACAGCAAAAATCAAGTTTTTAAAAAAGACAATAGCCTTTCTTTAATAAGAGAGTTCAAATTTAGCAAGAACCAAAGGATGGCTAAAGGGCACGAAGTAGAAAACTCCATATTGCTGAAACCAGTTTGGCTCAGTGGATAGAGCGTCGGCCTGCGGACTGAAAGGTCCCAAGTTCGATTCCGGTCAAGAGCATGTACCTTGGTTGCGGGCACATCCTCAGTAGGGGGCGTGCAGGAGGGAGCTGATCGATGTCTCTCTCTCATTGATGTTTCTAACTCTCTATCCTTCTTCCTTCCTCTCTGGGAAAATCAATAAAATATATTCTAAAAAAAAGAAAATTCCACATAGCAAAAAATGAAAAGAATAAAGCTTTCAAGTGATTTGTTTGCCAAGACAATAAGATATGCCATTTTTGCACGACGATTGGCAATACATTATTATAATAGGAAGTTCACGCTACATGACGATTGTAGTTTTTGTTCTTCCCTGCCCTGTATTTTCCTCCCAAAACACACCTCAGTCAGGACCTCATGGCCTCAAGGAAAGGATCCGGGCAACACACCATGCTATGCTTGGCAGGTAAGCCCAGCCCCAATCCCAGTTCCCCCTCTGCCCGCACACAAGGCTCCAGAGGCTCAAAGTGGGCCAGGTCATCGGTGTCACCAATGAGCCAGATGGCCTCCACAGCCATAGGCATCCAAGTGAATGAGGAGCCGGAGGCGCCAGGCAATGGACTTCAAGGTCAGGACTTTGAACTCCAAAGCTGGTGAGACCTTGGCCACTGGCCAGCATGAAGCATCAGCTATCCCTACCCATTTGTGTGTGTTCTCTCACAGTCTCTGTGGATGTAAATATGACTAAGGCGTAGGGTCTCAGGGCACGAGGACCGTAATTTGAAGTCTGGGAGGTCAGGCACCCTGGCTTGGGTTTAGGGGTTCCAGGTTCTCGTGAGCTCGGTCCTTCCTAACCCCCTGCTCAGGCCGGGCCCACTGTCCTAAGGGGCCGTGCTCCATGCGTTGCCTTGATGGCTTCCTTTCCCTTTCCGGCTCTTCTTCTTCTTTTTCTTCTTCTTCTTCTTCTTCTTCTTCTTCTTCTTCTTCTTCTTCTT
>JAAGEH010000022.1:1744444-1771549 GCA_011751065.1 Lasiurus cinereus
TTCTTCTTCTTCTTCTTCTTCTTCTTCTTCTTCTTCTTCTTCTTCTTCTTTTAAATATATTTTATTGATTTTTCACAGAGAGGAAGGGAGAGGGATAGAAAGTCAGAAACATCGATGAGAGAGAGATATCGATCAGCCACCTCCTGCAGGCCCCCTACTGGAGATGTGTCCGCAATCAAGGTACATGCCCCCGACCGGAATCGAACCCGGGACCTTTCAGTCCGCAGGCTGACGCTCTATCCACTGAGCCAAACCGGTCTCGGCCCGACTCTTCTTGATTCCTGCTCACTCATTGCAAAAGACTTCCAGGATCAATATGGTGGCAGAAACATCACAGACGCCTTAGATATCAAATAGAAAGTACAATACTGGCCTGGCTAGAGTGGTTCAGTGGTTGAGCATCGCCCTATGAACCAGGAGGTCATGGTTCAATTCCTGGTCAGGGCACATGCCCAGGTTGTGGGCTCGATCCCCAGTGTGGGGCGTGCAGGAGGCAGCCGATCAATGATATTCTCTCATCATTGATGTTTCTAGTTCTCTCTCCCTCTCCTTCCTCTCTGAAATCAATAAAAAATACATACTTATTTTTTTTTAAAAAAAAAGAAAATACAATACCATCCCTGCAAGTCAAGAGACAGAGGGACAGGGTGGGTGTGTTAGGATTAAGTTGGCAGTTAGTGAAGAAGGAAAGTATGTTCACCAGGAACCTTATGCTCTCCTCCAGGGACGCCTGTCCACACCTTTAACGCTCAGAGACAATAGGGAGATACCAGACAGCGAAGGCGGTAAGAATTTCCCAGATGGCCTAGACCAGTGTGGCTCAGTGGAGAGAGCATCGGCTTGCGGACTGAAAGGTCCTAGGTTCGATTCCGGCTGGGGGCATGTACCTTGCTTGCGGGCACATCTCCACTGTGGGGCGTGCAGGAGGCGGCTGATGGATGTCTCTCTCTCATCGATGTTTCTGACTTTCTATCTCTCTCCCTTCCTCTCTGTAAAAAAATCAATAAAATATATAAAAAAAAAATTTTCCCAGATGGAAAACGATAGCAGGTCATTTGGAGACTAAAAACCTTGCATCTTTCCTCTGAGGGAGAACAAAAAGCTTTCGATAGGATGCCGTGGTCAACATGGCCTGTTACGAGGTTATACATTTTTAAAGCCTTAGTAGGCTCCCCAAACCAGGTATATAAAAGTACAGCTTATCCCATTCTCTCCAAAGACATACTCACGGGCATCTACAGTGAAAAAGAAAAAAAAAAAAAAGGCTCCGAGAGCCCCCAATGTATCTAAACGAGCAGTTAAGAATACACAATGGCTGAAACCGGTTTGGCTCAGTGGATAGAGCGTCGGCCTGCGGACTGAAAGGTCCCAGGTTCCATTCCGGTCAAGGGCATGTACCTTGCTTGCGGGCACATCTCCACTGTGGGACGTGCAGGAGGTGGCTGATCGATGTCTCTCCCTCATCGATGTTTCTAACTCTCTATCCTTCTCCCTTCCTCTCTGTAAAAAATCAATGAAATGTATTTAAAAAAAAAAAAAGATTATACAATGCGCAGAGGCCACATCAGAAGAGGTCTTGTCATTTAAGGACGGCGGGGTAAAAAATAAAGCCCACATCTGCCACAGTGGCAGAGAAATGCGCTTCATCCTCTGTCTGGGTTATTTTGCAGGAAAAAGCTCCCCTCCCCTGCCCCAAACCTGGACACAGACGTGGGGGTACGTCTGAGAGCCAGGCTCTGCAGTTGGTCAATGCTCAGCCCCCTCCCAGGGCGAGCGGGCTTTAAATCGACACCTCTGGCTCCGGAGGAATGGGATGCAGACAGACAGATGGTTTGTTTCCGCTTCGGTCTCTGCAACGGGGATGCCGCTACTCGTGCCAGTGCCGCAGCCGGAGTCCTCGCACAGCGTCTGGGGTCTCGCAGGGCCACCGGGGACAGGGACCCCGTGGGCCTCCAGGACGGGTACCTCTTTGTGTGGGGGCCAGCAGCTGTCTGTCCGGCCCGTCGGGAGCGGTGGGCCCAGGAGGCTTCCACCTGGTGCTGGGCGAAATTAGGGGCGTTTCCCCCCCAGTTCTATTAGTCACGCTTTGGTGCCAAAGGAGGAGTGTTATTTTTAGGGCCAGTAGCAGATGCATCGAATGAGCATCATGCTCAGTAAAGATGATGGACGTGGCAGTAAGGCTGAAGGGGGTCTTCTCTGTACTTCCCCATGTTCATCAAACATCGACTTCGTGGCAGGCCTTGCATGGATTCTAACAGGAACATAGGAGGCGCGTGCTCCTGGGGCGCTACAAGCGGTGCCAAGGCTAGACCGCGAGTGCCAGAGGGGAGTGCTACCACCGGAGGGGGCGGAGGCCTGGCCCTCGGGTCTCCACCTCGCCGCACGTCACAGTGGGTAAGGCTGGCAGGCAGAGGAATGGCAAAAACCTCGAAAAATGTCCTCCTTCATGTGTTTATGAAGGTGTCACATGTCACCCCTCCATAGCTTCATTCCATCTCTGAAAAATATTTGGATTGATTTGAGAGAGGAAGGGGGAGGGAGAGAGAAATAGCAACGTCAAGGATGAGAGAGAATCCCTCACAGGCTGCTTCCTGCACACCCCACACTGGGATGAAGCCCGAAACCCGAGCATGTGCCCTGACCGACCAGGAATCGAACCGTGACCTTCTGGTTCATAGGTCCAGAGGTCGATGCTCCACCATTGAGCCACGCCGGCTGGGCAAGGACTTCATTCTAGACAGACTTTCCCCCCAGCTTCCTGGAGAGGGCTGATTCCATCTTTAATTACGCGCCTTCCATCTTTAATTCATTGCACGTACATTGAAACACCGGCGCCCTGTACAGTGTGGTGAGATTTCCGCCCCAGGAAAGGCCTGGAGGAGCTCCCTGTTGAAGGAGAAACAGACACACATCTCCCAGCTCCCTCTCAATCCCAGGATGTGCTCTCATTTATGAAATCCCGCAGCATTTCAGTACAGTGGTACCTCGAGATACGAGTTTAATTCATTCCATAACCTTGAGGCGTGGGAAACTGGTGGGTCGTGTGCAACCGGCCGATCCCTGCGCGATTACTCCTATCTCAAATGTTGCTTGTATTTCAAAGCAAAAATCGCTTGTTGAGACGGTTCATATCTCAAAAATCTCTTATGTTAGGGCACTCGTATCTCGAGGTACCACTGTATTTAAATTGTAATTTCTGTCCCTCTGGACTTTTCTAGCAGGTACTAAGAGTCTGGTTTTTGGAAAATCGAAGGGAAGAGTGTGAACATTATCGCTACCGTATTTTCTGATGTATAAGATGATTGGACATATAAGACGACCCCCAACTTTTCCAGTTAAAATATAGAGTTTGGGATACACCCACCCTATTAGTTGACACCTGACATATAAGACAATCCCAACTTTTGAGAAGATTTTCCTGGGTTAAAAAGTTGTCTTATATGCCGGAAAATACGGTAATGAAAGGAGTGTAGCACCCCCAGTCTTATGGCGTGGAATGGAGAGGGGTAGCTTAGAGGAGGCGTATAAGGAAGGTATAGAGAAGACAGGCTTGGATCGTATTGCAAAGGCTGGTAGTAACGCAGAGGCAACGGAGAGGGAAGGGACGGATTTCAGGGAGGACATGTAGAACGGACAGGGGTTAGTGATGACTGGGATAAAAAGGATGAAGCAGGGAAAGGTAGGAGTTACAGAAGACAGATTTTTGACAAGGTATGCAAAAATCCGACGCTCTTCTTATAAACAATTTGTAATCTGGGCCGGCAACCCAGAAACACGTGCGAAAAACTTGGCATTTATGGTGTGAACTGTGCGACGTTTCCCCAGCATCTCTGCTGTGAAGGACATATGAATTAGGGCTTACGATGTGTGTGCGTGCCAGATTTTTTCTGCGGCTATCACGTGAAGCTAGGAAGTGATTTGTTCAAAAGCCAGATCTTGATAACCAGGAAACGGAGTTGGCACGCGCAGGCACGAGGCTGGTGACCAGGCTGTCCTTAGGACTTCACGTGTTTCCCAGAAACGCCTGACAAATCGGTGACCCATAACGCTGCCATCAGACTGAGCAGGGAGGGCTGAAGGTTATCCGCACGGATAATACAGCCCTTTTTGTGAAAAAAGAAGTGTCAGCCCTGACTCACACTTAAGGAGATACGCCACGATAGGGATTTTCTTTTATTGGGCTTCATTTCCAGCGGGATATTGAATCCTTGAAGAGGGGGATGTGGCCTTGGTGCCGGTGTCTGTGGCATGTGGAAATAAAAAAAAAAAAAACGCAATTCTACCTCCACATTCTGGCGGGTCGAGCTGACTGCTCCCTGTGCTGCATCTGCTGAAAACGTGTCTTCTTCCCTCCTGGGCCTGGGCCTGGCTAGGAGGGAGCGTCTGGGTGTGTTTGTGACACTCTTCGTGACAGAGTGAAATTATATGGGTTCAACTTATTTCTTCTAGCTCCTCAGTGATTTGATTTTATTTTTAAGTATATTTTATTTTATTTTTAAATATATTTTATTGGTTTTTTTACAGAGAGGAAGGGAGAGGAATAGAGAGAAACATCGATCTGCTGCCTCCTGCATGCCCCCTTACTGAGGATGTGTTTGCAACCAAGGTACATGCCCTTAACTGGAATCAAACCCGGGACCTTTCAGTCCGCAGGCTGATGCTCTATCCACTGAGCCAAACCGGTTTCGGCTCCTCAGTGATTTTAGCTAAGAGACACAGATGATTACAGCTTGCATTGAGCAATGATGTATGAGGCAGTGCTGAGATATGTAGGTCTTGTCAGCTCTTCTGTCACAGAATTTTGTCCGAGGTGGAGATTTTACAGAATTTCACAAAGGTAAAATGGACCGTGCATTTCCTCCTCTGGTTATTATCTGGCTGGGCAGAGACCTCGCTTTAAATGCCAAGACATCGTTTTAGACTGAGTAACATGTACTATCAAATCTTGTTATACAAATTGGAAAAAAAAAATAGACCCTTCAGCTATAAGAGAGCTATGATAAAAGATAACAGTACTCCCTAAACTAATCAAAGATGCTAAATTTTAGGAACAACAACCAAAGAGTTAACCACTGAGAAGTATGAAAAGCTGAGACAGTACATCTATCGTCGTAACAAATCATATTCTTTTCTCTTCAAGAAGGACTCACTCTATTGATGCCGACTGAACACAATGGAAGAATTCTCAATTTGGCTCCAGTGACATTCAAGAAAGGTTCTCTTGAAATGATCGAAAATGATGTTTTCACTCCAGCATGGATGCCAAATGAAAATACCATATATGCACACTGTAGGCACAACCAGTTTTGATTTCTACCGTTTTAAGAAGAATCCGTCTCAAGCCTAAAGTGAAACTTTCTTCAGGGTAAGGTGCATTTCTGGAAGAGACAGGTTTGGTGGGGGGACTGGAGAAGTGTCCAGTATCTGCCAAGACTGGCACTGCAAGAGAGGGATCTTACTTTTGACTAAACTCTTAAGAAAACCACCTCCACACATATGCAAGGGAAGAAACGTGCTAGGAACACATGGCACAACGGAAATGTTTCCCCCGGGCCTCTGCCCCTGGCGCTGTGCCCACAGAGGCACCCAGGAGGGGGTGGGGCAGCCTCCCCAGGACAGGGCACCGGCCCCCTTTCTCCGAAGGAACACGGCGAGTCGTCTAGTTTCCCTGAAAATCTGGGCCCAGCTCTCGGGTTCCCCCTAGAAGGCTCCCATACGCAGATTTTCTCTGTAAGGCTACCAGTTGGCCTGCGTTTCCGACGTTCCCACATCCCTAATTAAGAAGGGCTGCCTTTCGCGGGCTGGCAGATGGTGCTGCGGCAGACTCTGCTCACAACGGGAGGGATTTGTGAGGCCTCACCCCCGTCGAAGATTTATCATTTATCAAAAGAGGCAAATGCACTTGGCATATCTCCCAGGGCAGGGAACTAGGTAAGTAGAGAGAGACGGAGACGGAGAGAGATCGAGGGGTAGAGACAGAGAGGTAGGGTAAGAAGGGCTTGTTTTACAACTTGAAGGTCTTCCTGCTCCCAGTCCCGCCCTAGTTCTCTGCAGAAGCTAGTGAAGGGTAGTGGTTGGCACCAGAGAGCTGAAGTCCCATAGATTTTGTCCTGAATCCCTGTTCTGCCTCGTATACATGGGCAAGGTCTGGACCCTCTCTGCACAGCAGCTTTCTGCATAAAATGGGGGCGCACTCTCTCCCAGAGGGAGATCACAGGACCCATGAAGGAATCCGTATAAGGAGATTATTTTACAACTGACACTGACACAGCGGAAGATCCCAATAAATAATTTTATACAATGGTACCTCAAGATACGAGTTTAATTCATTCTGTAACCTTGAGGCGTGGGAAACTATGAGACCCTCGAGTCGCCGTAAACTGGTGGGTCGTGAGCAGCCGGCTGATCCATGCGATGACTCCTATCTCAACTGTTGCTCGTATTTCAAAGCAAAAATCGCTCGCTCGACGGCTCGTATCTCAAAAATCTCGTATGTTAGGGCACTCGTATCTCGAGGTACCACTGTATTAATAAACATAAGCTAATGGAGTTTATATCTATCCTCATATGAGAGATAGACGTTAAATTTGTACAGCGTGCTGGCCCCCAATATCACTGGTTTTCTCAGGCTTTGAGAGGTAGTGGACCAGATCATGCCATCGCATAGCATAAAAAACACTGGCCTGATTGGTTTCTGTTTGGGGTACCACCTAGTAGCTCGTACAGATTTTGTTTGCAAGGAAATCTACTCCGGCTGTTACATATGAAGAGCAAGGTTGAGTTCTCTCGCAAGTTTTCTTCTTCCTGGTTGGATCTTACCTCTTCAGGCCAAGTAAACATTCTAGGGAAAGAATAAGCTGTCCACGGTGAAGCTCCAGAGTGGCACTCGGCCCACGAGTGAGAGGATGTGTTCTCCCTCACCCCGGCTCCTCCTGTCCCTCCTGCATCTCCCTCTGGAATCCAGGCCAAGCGCTCACCCCTCAAGGCATCCCAGAACGGTCCACGATGGTGTTAGCTGACAATCATTCTTTGTTCCTCAACAGGGCACACCTGCAGAGCCCGAGAGCATGGGAGGCAATGAAAGTCATCTTCAGCTGCACCGGTGCCCGGGAGCCTTCCAGAGGCTGCCTTCTTAGGACCCTAATTATCTTCTACACGAATAAAAGGGTAATATGCTAATTAGACTGGGAGACCTTCTGTACGTCCTTCCAGACAAAGCCATGGTGGCAAGGCTGAGGCAGAGGCAGTTAGGGCGATCAGGCTGGCGGGGGAGGGGAGGCAAGCAGGCCAGCAGGGCGGGTTAGTTGGGGCAATCAAGCTGGCAGTGGGTGCAATTGGGGCAAGCAAGCTGGTAGGGAGGGCAGTCAGGGATCAGCAGGCTGGTGAAGGAAGAAGTTGAGGGTGAGCAGGCAGGCAGAGTGCTTAGGGGAGATCAGATAGGCAGGCAGGTGAGTGGTTAGGAGCCAGTGGTCCCAGATTATGAGAAGGATGTCCGACTGCCAGTTTAGGCCTGATCCCACAGGGATTGTGCCTAAACTGGCAGTCAGACATGCCCTGAGGGGTCCCAGATTGGAGAGGGTGCAGGCTGGGCTGAGGGACACCCCCCACCCCACACGAATTTCGTGTATCGGGCCACTAGTACTATTATAGTCATCTACCGAAGGCCTGTGGCATGGAGCAAATGGGCAATTGGTAGGGAGTGCGTCCTAAGGAGCCTCACAATCAACTATAAATATAAAAGAAATTGGGTCAAAAACCCTCTTCTTTCCTCTCCCCCCTCAATTCATCTACACATGGAAGAAAAGCAACTGAATCCATTTCTTAAGAAAGGCATTATTAGTGGCCAGGGTTGTCAAGGAGGTAGAGCAGTTGTAACGCTCAGAGGCTGGTGGTGGAGATGAAAATTGGTATAAACAGTTCGGAAAATCATGGGGTGGTTTCCACCAGAGCTAAACTGCACACACCCTATGACTCAGCAATTCCGCCGCCACAGTAAGGCGCGCATGTGCCCACCAAACACATGGACAAGAATGTTTTTCCCTCCATGTGCCATCGATAAAAACGGAAAGCATCTCAGAGGTCCATCAACAGCAGGGTGGGGAAATTGCAGGATTCATACCAGGAAATACGAGGAGCCCCAAAATGTACCCCTGCACACAACACCATAGGTGAATTCCATACACGTAACGCTGAGTGAAAGAAGTCAGACACCACAGAGCATACACTCTGGGATCCATCTTATCCGAAGTTCACAACCAGCCGAACTAATGGATGGCGCTGGACGCCAGAACAGCGGCCACTCACAGTGGGCGAGGGACGGGGAAAAGGCATAGAGCGGAAGAGGGCTGGGTACCATTTTGTTTCTTGACCCGGGTGTTTGGTTGTACGGCTGTAACCCCACCGTGAAGATGCATTGAGTCTATCGATGTGCGCTTTTAGGTGCATCTACGCTGTTTCCCCGAAAATAAGACAGTGTCTTCTATTAATGTTTGCTCCCAAAGAGGCACTAGGTCTTATTTTCAGGGGATGTCTTATTTTTCCATGAAGAAGAAGACGTTACACATTTATCGTTGAACAAAAAATAAAAATAAAAAAAGGAAATGTATGCCCTGTCTACGGTCCGGTAGTCGTTGTCATCACCAACCACTCCCTGATGGGCCGCAGCGCAGCCAGAGCTGTTCAGGCCGGGCGAGGTCTCTTTACATCAGGAGTCAGATGCCTTAAGGTAGCTTCGGGGGCCTTCTGTTCCGGGGAGGCTTATGTTCGGGGGAGGCCTGATGATCGGGGAGGTCTTATTTTCGGGGGCGATGCCTTCTATGACAGCGAGAGGCAAAACTAGAAGTAGGTCTTATTTTGGGGGATGTCTTACTTTCAGGGAAACAGGATATGTTACATTTCAATGAAACCATGAAACCTGCCCCAGGAGACAAAACGGTCTCGGGGGCCACGATGGCAGAAGTAGATGGTGGTTTGGACAGAGGCTGGTCCTGCCAGCTGTCTGCGGAAGAAGGTCAAGGGCGAGGGCCGAAGACCCGCGTGCCTCCCAGAGCATTTGGACAAATCGCTGCTCCTCTCCTTTTCTTCCTCTGAAAGATGGGGGGTCACTAGAGGGTCCCTGCAAGTTCCTTTGGCCTTGACATAAGCATATGCATCTCAGAACCAGCGCACACAGCCACCAAACTTGCCGCCTGCCTGGCCTGGACCACGGGCAGCTCGCAGCCTCTGGTTTGGTGCGGAAGGCTAGCTGGCTTTGTGCGGGCACAGGCACAGAGGCACCGATCTGGGAAAAGGGTGTGTCTGGCAGCCTCCCATCCCAAGTGAACAGGCCCCCGAGGGCTGAAGGCTTCCATTTCCCGGAATCGCCCCACACCCCGACCAGCAAAGCGCCAGCACAGAACTGGTCTCCACATAGAGCCACAAAAGTCAAAATACATGAACGGATTCCAATTGCTCCCCCAGAACTTCGGAAGGGGGACGTGGAGCAAACCAATGTAACAGGAAGGAAGTGCTGGGAGCGGGTCTGGATGGAGACCTCGCCCAGAGGCCGGGTTGCTTGTACAGGTGGCAGGCGGGCGGGCGGGCGGGCGAAGCACAAATGACCCGTGCCGTCTGCCTGTCCGGGGACGGGCCTGGACGGGATGTTGTGAGGGTAACGGAACACCAGCCACAACTCTCGGGGGCCGTTCCAGGGACCGGGATGGGGAGATGGTTTGCAGGCGCCAGATCAAGGCTTGGGGTTCCCGGGAGCTGGACCCTCCTCGCATGGGCCTGCCAGGCAGGAGCGGTGCTAGCTGAGGGTCCCCACCTCCCGACACCCCCCGCCCCGCTCCGCACAGAGACGCCGTGTGCTGGGAGGGTGGGGTTACACACCAGACGTTCTCAGAGCACGCGAATATGCTGAGTGTCAGTGATGTGTGTCCCGGTCTCGCACGCCCCGGGCCACATCCACAGGCCTTCTCCTCGCACCTCAGCTGGCCACTCAGTACCTGGAGAGGATGTCAGCTTTTCAAATGTGAGAGGGGGGCCGAAACTGATGTGGCTCAGTGGATGGAGCATCCGCCTGCAGACTGAAGGGTCCTGGGTTCGATTCCGGTCAAGGGCACGTACCTTGGTGGCGGGCCCATCCCCAGTGGGGGGTGTGCAGGAGGCAGCTGATCGATGTTTCTCTCTATCCCTCTCCTTTTCTCTCTATAAAACGTCGATAAAATATATTTTATTTTATTTTTAAAGATATATTTCTTTTTAAAAAATATTTTAAAGATTTTTTTACAGGGAGGAAGGGAGAGGGATAGAGAACTAGAAACATCGATGAGAGAGAAATATCGATCAGCTGCCTCCTGCACGGCCCCCTACTGGGGATGTGCCCACCACCAAGATACGTGCCCTTGATTGGAATTGAACCCGGGACCTTTCAGTCTGCAGGCCGATGCTCTAGCCACTGAGCCACACCAGTTTTGGCAATAAAATATATTTTAAACAAAACAAAAAGTGAGGGAGGCCATCTCAATTGTTTAAAAAAATCCAACGTGTAATTTTTGCTACACTAACTAGTCATCTCTGCAGGTTTCTCTCCTACATGATTATTAGCTGCCATTAATAGGCAGGGACCGGGGAGAGAGGTAAGTACGAATAAGACATCCCATGTGATTGGATACGTGTAATTAAAGGTAACAGTTTTAAAGCAAGGGTTTCTCAGATTCAAAAAAGCAATACCACATCTAGCAGCATTCCTTCTCTGTCAGAGCTGCCTTATAGCTCTTTTTGGTTTTTACCTCTCATACCTTTTTTTGTTTTTGTTCATTGCTCCCTATAGCCTGTGGTAGGCGACTTGCTAGCCGCATTTCAATGTATTTTCTTTTATTCGTTTTAATATCCATAAATACTCCCCAATTTTCTTCCCTACTCCCCTGGAAAAAGAAAAAAACACGCTTCTCACGTTTTTCCTTTTTGAAAACAAACGAACCCACATGTAACATGATCTGCAAGTGCAGAGCGCCACGCATGTTGAGCGGCCCACGTGGCGTTCCATGATGGTGTCTGTCTTGCTCCTTGCCTCTCTCAGGCAGGCTGGCGCGGGTGCTCACACACGTTGCTCCCGTTTTATGGAACGGGGGGCCGCCTTCTTTTCGAGGCCCAGGGCCGGGGCGCAGTGATGGAGAAAAGCAGCCGCAACAACATAATGGGCGCCGGCAATCACACTCTCATCACAGGTGCATTATGTGCAGGGCGCTCGGCCGGCGGAGGGCCTTTGTTTTTAATTTCTGCTCCCCTGTTCACCGTTATTAAGTGGGCTCCGGCATCAGAGGAGATTTAGGAGCGACAGAGGGTAATTGCACTCTTTAGGAGAAGGTATTTTTCAGCAGAGGGTGAGAGCCACGCCGAGAGAAAAACAGCCGCTCTGGAATCGCCTCCAGGGCTGCGATGCACATGGGTGTGCGGCCAGGTGCGGTGGTACCTCGAGATATGAGTGCCCTAACATACGAGATTTTTGAGATGCAAGCCATCGAGCGAGCGATTTTTGCTTTGAAATACGAGCAACATTTGAGATAGGAGTCATCGCGCGGATCGGCCGGCTGCACACGACCCACCAGTTTACCGTGACTCGAGCATCTCATAGTTTCCCACGCCTCAAGGTGATGGAACGAATTAAACTCGTATCTCGAGGTACCGCTGTATACCGTTTTCGTTTTGTGTTCCGGTCTGAGTTCCACGGGATGCTATTCCTATCTGATGTTCACAGTCTGCTGCCCCTGTCTGTTCACCTCATAGCTGTTTGTAAAGGGCAGGATTGAAGGAAATAATTGCTGCATTCTGTGCTTAAAAACATAGATTCATAATGCGGTTAACTAGTTTCCAATTTCCCAATGGGGGTGAGTGTCACTGGGATGAGAATGTGAACAGGAGAAAGATAGTTGCGGCCCAGCTGGCGTGGTTGAGGGGTTGAGCATCGACCTATAAACCAGGAGGTCACAGTTTGATTGCCGGTCAGGGCATATGCCAGGGTTGTGGCCTCAGTCCCCAGTGTGGGATGTGTGGGAGGCAGCCGATCAATGATTCTCTCTCATCACTGATGTTTCTATCTTTCTCCCTTTCCCTTCCTCTCTGAAACCAATGACAATATATATATATATATATATATATATATATATATATATGCACACATAGTTACAGACTTTGGTTAACTTGCATGATTAAAGGCACAAAGTCATAGAAATTAACAAAATTTTTCAGCAGTTTTATTGCTATGTAATTATGTAATTGACATCCAATCAACTGCATATACTTAATTGCACACTTCCATAAGTTGTGAGATCTAGCGTTGGTGGTATAGTAGTGAGCATAGCTGCCTTTCATAGATTGTGAGATCTG
Organism: Lasiurus cinereus; assembly: GCA_011751065.1. Taxonomy (NCBI): domain Eukaryota; kingdom Metazoa; phylum Chordata; class Mammalia; order Chiroptera; family Vespertilionidae; genus Lasiurus; species Lasiurus cinereus. The sequence continues at coordinate 1,756,814 of JAAGEH010000022.1, forward strand.
TTTGAATATATGTGATATATAAGTACTCACTAGCAAAATCACCACCCTCATCACAGGATAGTGGACATGGTCATGCCCCTACACTCTTCTGCCTTTCCTTTATAACCCCTCCCTCACACCCTTTCCTGCTCTCTGCCCAGGTAACAACTTAATCAGCTGTCATTACAGACCAGTTTGCATTTTCTGCAGCTTGCCACAGTGGAATCCTGCAGTATATACTTGTTTTCTGGCTTCATTCATTCAGCAGAGTTGTTATGAGATGCATTCATGTTGTTGCATGCCATGTGTCCACAGCTTATTGCTCATTAGATGTTTCATTGCATGGATACATTATATGCTGAGTGGCCAGATTGTTATGACCTCTGAACACATAATCATCTGGCCACTCAGTGTATATCCTATCTAACAAAAGGCTAATATGCAAATTGTCCCCTCAACCAGGAGTTTGACCAGCAGGCAGGCCGGCCAACTGCCCATGTCCCCTCCCCCTGGCCAGGCTGGCCCGACCTCACCCATGCATGAATTCATGCACCAGGCCTCCAATACACACACACTGCAAGGCCAGATTATTATGCGTTCAGAGATCGCAATAATCTGGCCACTCAGTGTAATTTGTGTGTCCATTCACCTGCTGATGGACATTTGGATTGTTTCCAGTTTGGGGCTGTTATAAATAAAGCTGCTGCAGACATTCATGTGCAAATCATTGTACGGATATATCCTTCCGTTCCTTTAGCGGCAAACACTTAGACATGTCATAGTTGATTTATATGGTAGGAGGGTGTCTAAATTGTTAAGAAACAGGCAAACTGCTTTTCAACGTGGCTATCCCATCTTACATTCCCACCTCAGCCTATGGGAGTTCAAGTTGCTCCTCATCCTCACCAGCCCTTGGTACGGTCAGTCTTTTACTACGTAGACATACAGCAACATCTGTATGACTAAATCGTGTATAGTAATACTTATTCTGATTTTAATGTGCATTTCCCTAAAGGCTAAGATGTTGAGCAGCTTTTTAAAAAAATTTAATAAATCTTTATTGTTCAGATGATTACAATTGTTTCTCTTCTTTCCCCCAATAGCTCCCCTCCACTCTCTGCCCTTGCCTCCCCCGACACTGTCCTCATCCATAGGTGTACGATTTTTCTCGTCTCTTCCTACACTCCCCACACCTCTTTCCCCCAAGAATTGTCAGTCCACTCCCTTTCTATGCCCCTGATTCTATTATATTCACCAGTTTATTCTGTTCATCAGATTTTTTTATTCACTTGATATTTATTCACTTGGTTACTTAACCTATCTGAGCCTCAGTTTTCTCTCCTGTATCACGAGGATAGCAACAGTACCTATTTAGTGTTTGAGACAGTGCCTGGCTCATATTCTCGTGCTCCCTAAACATTACCCACTATGACCCAGAGACTGGGAATGAAGTCTAGATGTTTCGGCAGATGTAAGTGTAAATGAGAAGGTGTTTTAAGAATTTTCAATTCATGAGCTCCTGAGAAAAGCATGGTCCCTAAGACTTCTGGAGAAGAGATGACAGATTTTTTTTCTTTATATCCCCATAGGCATTAAAGATAGTGCTAAACGGGCCAACAACGGGAAAAGGGTCAGCTTCAAAATAGATGATATTCCTGGGGCCCAGCCCTTAAATAGCGGAGATGAATATCTCTTATCTACATTGTCATTGCAGACTTTATAGAGTCAGCCCATTAGGACATACATTGATGATGTTCTTTAAAGGAAATTTATCACCATGAAAACCTCTAAGTGAATTGAGAGCTCAGTGAGTAATTGGAGATTAAATCATCATCTCCTGGAACGAAGCCAATTTCCTACTAAAAATCAACCAGCGCCTTCGCCCTTACCTTGGAGAAGAGCCAGAGGGGAGGGGAGGGGGTAACTTCTGACAACAGGAAACGCCCCTGTGACATTTGCGCAGCGAAGATGAACGTCCCCTGCTGTTCACAGAGGGGAAGTGAGAGTTGGGGTTTCTCACGGAGGCTCCATCAGTTATTACTGGTTACCATTTGATGTGAAATACAGACATAGGCCTCACAAGGAAAGGTTCACCTTTCCCTTTCACAACGGTATCCTGCTTTTGAAGTTAAAGGCGGTAGAATTGTGGGAATAGAAGTGAGCGCACAGGCTGGGCGTGAGCTAGAATATTGTCCTACCAGCCGCCGAAGGACGGAGTGACATCATTCCAGAAATGGGCCCTAGCGTAGCTCCCGGCGTACAGAGTGCCTCATGTGCTGAGATATGGATGATGCTCAGGGAATAACATGGAATAAGCCTACAAATCCTGCGTCACCTTGAAACAGCCATGGTCTCAGGGATGCAACTGGTCTAGCAAAATACATTTGAATGCTTGTCAGTTGTTAATTCTTGTTGCTAGGAAATTCATTTTTCTTTCAATATGTTTTATTCATTTTTTACAGAGAGGAAGGGAGAGGAGGGATAGAGAGTTAGAAACATCGATGAGAGACATCGATCAGCTGCCTCTGGCACACCCCCTACTGGGGATGTGCCCGCAACCAAGGTACATGCCCTTGACTGGAATCGAACCTGGGACCTTTCAGTCCACAGACCGACGACGCTCTATCCACTGAGCCAAACCGGTTTCGGCGAAATTCATTTTTATACCACACTCACATCCCAATTCTATATTCAAAAGCCATGGTTCTCTTTAAAAAAATAATTTAAAAAACTATTTTTATTGAGAGAGGAAGTGAGAAGTAAACAGAGATAGAAACATTGATGAGCCCACAACCCGTGCATGTGCCCTGACCAGGAATCAAACCGGTTACCTCTTGGTGCCAGGCCAAAAATCAGAGATTCTTAACCTCTTCAAAGATAAAGGCTCACTTTTAATGGTCAACATTTCACTCCGGAAAAAGAAAACTATCCTTTTTTTTGTATTTAGTATTTGATAAAATAAATGTGAGGATCCTTTTCAATAATTTAGTGGGCACATCTCTACCTCTCCTTCCCACCAGGCCTGGAACCCACAGATTGGCAATCAAAGTTCTAGATTCTGCTCTGGCATCCTGGCCCTGAAGAAAAAGAGAAAAATCACTGTCCTGGATCCTCTGTATGGGAATCTTTACTGTGATCGCAAATCCCAGCCCCAGGCACTCCTGCGTATTTTTTTATATATATTTTATTGATGTTTTACAGAGAGAAAGGGAGAGGGACAGAGAGTTAGAAACATCGATGAGATAGAGACATCGATCAGCTGCCTTCTGCACGCCCCCAACTGGGGATGTGCCTGCCACCAAGGTACGTGCCCTTGACCAGAATCAAACCTGGGATTTTTCAGTCCGCAGGCCGACGCTCTATCCACTGAGCCACACCGGTCTGGGCAACTCCTGCGTATTTTTAAACCCGAGCAAAAATCACCCCCTTTCCTCTCCCCTCTGACGCTCTGCTTTTCCAGTGCTTTTGTTTTCCCGAGTCTTTTCTGAACCCTCTCCAACGTGTCCACATTTTCCCGTTCGCAGAGCCCGCAAGCGGCCACAGCGTCCTGGTGGTGCTCAGCCAGTCAGCGTACCCGAGTGGCAGGGCTACTTCAGAACATGAGCTTTTAAACACCGGAAACGGCGAATAAAAAACCCAGATCGAGAAATATATAGATGGCCGGCCCGTGGCCGCCTGTGATGCTGGGTGAAAAAGATATCTCCGCGCAACCCATAAAGCGCTGTGTTTCTTGGACCGTCTCTCTCCCCGGCCGGCGCTGTTCTGCTGTGTAACGGGACCCACGGCCGTGTCTCCAGCCCATAAAAACGCAGGAATGAGTCCCACGTGTACCTTCGCCTCCTCTTTATGATGGAGACTCTGATTAGCCTCCGGGCCACACAAGTGGAGCTCACGTGTCTTTCCAAACAATCCTGTTATGTCTCACTGCTCCGGCTCCCGTTGGCAGGCCGATGACACGAGCAGTTGCTGTTCCGGCTCCCTCCACTCCGGCATCTTGGAGCTGGTCCCTGACATCTCAGCCAGCACGCCCTTGCTCAGTGTTTTAAAAGCTTCATGCAGCAGAGATCTCGTCATTGGTATCAGCGGAGGTGGGGTGGGGGAGTGAACTAGAAATCCCCACCCCCCCAATCCCGAGCTGGCTGCTAGTGGCCGTGGCACTCCGTCTAAGGCAGTGGTTCTCAACCCTTTGGGGGTTGAACGACCCTTTCACAGGGGTTGCCTAAGACCATCAGAAAACACCTCTTTCCCATGGTCTTAGGAACCAACACCCCGCTCCTCGGTGTAGCAAAGTGTAGCCATGTTGTTTACTGTTGTCCTAGGAAGACTGTTGCCCATGCTACGCCACGGTTCAAGACAACATTTCATGTATTTGTCATTAGAAATAAATATTTCACAATATATAATTACGTATTGTTTTTGTGATGAATCCCTATGCTTTAATGATGTTCCATTTGTAACAATGAAAATACATCCTGCCTATCAGATATTTACATTGCAGTTCATAACAGTAGCAAAATCACAGTGATGAAGTAGCCACGGAAATAATTTTATGGGTGGGGGTCACCATCATATGAGGAGCTGTCTTACAGGGTCGCGGCCTTAGGAAGGCTGAGAACCACTGGTCTCAGGCCTGTGGCCGTGCGCTGTGGAAGAAGTGGGGGGTGTGGGTGCCTGGGTTTTTATGGGCGTGAAAGCGGGGAGTCCCCGAGGACAGACCCGGGGAGCTTGAGCTAGCAGCTTCCTCAACTGGAATTTGTTTTTCCTACCGATGCTTTCTGTGACTCAATCTGAGCTGCACAGAAAGAGCAGCAGACCTCAATCACAAGACACGTTTGTTCCTGGCTTTCCCCCTTGTCATCTGCATTGTGTTGGGCAAGTCTCTACCCTGAGCTTGTCCCCTCCCTAATACAGTGGCACCTCGAGATACGAGTTTAATTCGTTCCGTCACCTTGAGGCGTGGGAAACTGTGAGACGCTCGAGTCGCGGTGAACTGATGGGTCGTGTGCAGCCGGCCGATCCGCGCGATGACTCCTATCTCCAATGTTGCTCGTATTTCAAAGCAAAAATCGCTCGCCCGATGGCTCGTATCTCAAAAATCTCGTATGTTAGGGCACTTGTATCTCGAGGTACCACTGTATGGGAATAATGAAACCTGCCATCAGCGCTATTTCGAGGATCAGGTGGGACACAGTTCAAGGATGTGCTGGATAAACGACAGCGGAATGAGACCGCGGGGTGTGAGTGCAGTGATCATCAGCAGCACCCCACCATCTGATGACTGACGGGCGACTTTATCTGCCATCAAGGGGTTGGCAAGTAAACCCAGGGGGTGAACCCCAACCCGTGTCCTGTTTTTGAACAGCCCGTGAGCTGAGAATGGCTTTCACGTTTTTAAAGAGCTGTAAAGACAAGACTCACAAGCAAAAGAAGCACCAGCAGCGACAGAGACCAGAGGTCATCCACAGACCCTGAAAGAATCTGCTAGCTGGCCCTCTACCGAAAGTTTGCAAAGAGAGAAGTCACAGTTTATACCCGCAGTGCCCTTGCCAAAGGCTGAGCTTACCACCCTCTGCCGCTGCCTCATTTGACCCTTAAAAAAAATGTTTTCATTGATTTTGAGAGAGAGAGGAAGGAAGGAGGAGAGGTAAAAACATCGACGAGACAGAATTGTGGGTCAGCTGCCTCCTGCACGTCCCCTACTGGGGATGGAGCCCACAACCTGGGCATGTGCTCTGACCGGGAATCAAACTGTGACCTCCTGGTTCATAGGTCGAAGCTCAACCACTCAGCCACATGGGCCAGGTTCATCTCATGCTTTTCTTCAAAATCTCCCCCCCCAAATCGACACTGAAGGGCCCTGGATGCAAAGCAGCCCATTATTTTGTTATTTGGTCGAAATCAAGATCTTTAATTACATATAAAAGATTTTTTTAAAAAAAATTCTCAAATTGCATGGTTGGAAAGGCCAGCAGACCTATGTTCTCAAATGGAGTTGTGGGCATAAATCATTTTAGAAAAGGCCAAAGGAGATCACATTTCAGATTTTTGCCTCCTGCCCCCAATAATCCGCTGCAAATAGAAGGATCTAATCTCTCATTTTCTTGCATCACCACAATCTCCCAAAAAACCCCTTCATCCAAACCTACACTGGTGGCAAGGAGCTTCTGACATAATTAAATCAAACCATCTGGACTCTGGATCAAGATTAAGACGCAAATTAAAGCGTTTATGGTGCTGAAATTTCTTATGCCAATTTTCTGCTCAAAAGGAAGATTCAAAAGGTCAGGGATTCTGCAGCACAGACTTAGTGGTATATTAGTTACAGCAATTCAGCCCTGAAAATTCCAGCAGAAATAAATATAATGGAATGCCACGAATTACAGGAGACCACAACTTTAATCAGCTCATGGGAAAAGCCAAACAGGCATTTGTCTATCGACAGTTGATAAACCGTTACCCCTCTCCCTCCGTCCCCCCTGGTGGTGGAGATAGAAAGGCCCACAGAACAGAACCCTAGCTGCATTCTTCTCATAGTTCGTGTAGTGGGTGTTCTCTGAGTCAGACAGTCCCCCCAAAGCATGGAAACCAATATGGTTAGATGATAAGTCACAGAATGACAGAAGCTGGATGGATTATCGCGCTCTCGTTTCAGAGGCAACGTTCGAAGCCCCAACACAAACTTGTCCGTGGTGGTGTCACCAATCTTATTTACACTCAAATATGATAGAAAGCCGAGACCGGTTTGGCTCAGTGGATAGAGCGTCGGCCTGCGGACTGAAAGGTCCCGGGTTCGATTCCGGTCAAGGGCATGTACCTTGCTTGCGGGCACATCTCCAGTAGGGGGCGTGCGGGAGGCGGCTGATCGATGTCTCTCTCTCATCAATGTTTCTGACTTTCTATCCTTCTCCCTTCCTCTCTGTGAAAAATCAATAAAATATATTTTTTAAAAATATGATAAAAAACTCACCATTAAGAAAAACACGATGCCAGACATATACATATTGGTTGAGGAGGTTTCACCTCAAGAATCTTACAGAATTCTTGGGCTTTCATGGAAACAGGGCATCCAGATGGCATATAAATTTTGACCCCTAAGAATAACGCCAGGATTTCCAAATCCTTGAGCTTCTTGAGATGACTGAACAATGCCAACCGATTTTTTTTTGGTTCCCTAATAAATTGATTCAAAAATTCATATAGAAAACAAATACATGGCAAACAAGAAATTTTCTGAAACAGAAAAACAATAATGTAAAAAAATCTCCTTTCACTCGGTAAAATAAATGGAAGAGCTGTCGCAGTTAATTCAGTGAGGCACCAATACTAGAATAGTGAGAGAGAGAGAGAGAGAGAGAGAGAGAGAGAGAGAGCTGGAATAGGACAATCTAGAAACACACCCTAAAGATGCAGGAATTTATGAAGAAGTGGTATATCAGGTCAGTAAGTTGTCTGGAGATAAATGGTAGGATTTGGTGAAAAAAATATTTGGCCATATATGAAAATACAGGAACCCTATATTTCTCAAACCCATATATAAAAATAAATTATGATAAATAATTATATTTACTTATTTTGAGTGTAAAAAAGGAAGCGTGTGTAAGATACATTTAAAAATAAGAGGTGAATGGTGTGACCGATGCCAAAAAGCCATGGAGAGAATGACGAAAAATGTTTGAGGACACAACATTTCTAAAACTGTTTTATGGCACAGGCGCCATACACAGGCCTAAAGGGCCAACAACAAACGAGAAAATAGCTGCCACACACTTCACAAAGAGATGTTTACCCAAATATACGAAGATCTCTTACAGATCAACAACTACAAAAACAAAGAAAAAATGATGAACACACACAAAAAATAAATAGATAAGAACATCAACAACAAGCAAGTCACAAAAGAAAAAGTATAAGTAACCTATAAATATATGAGAAGATGCTTAGATTTGTTGATAATTAGAAAAATGTAAACGGGCAACTGGGAGATAAAAAAAAAATTATCTTTCTTAAAGGCAATCAGACAGTATATGTGAAAGTTTGCTCCAGAATTTGACTCCTAGAAATTCACCCTAAAGAAATTATTAGACCAATGCACAAGGAAATGTGTCTGCACATGGTAACAACAAAAACTATGACAAAAGTAATTATCCATAAATAGCTTTGGTGATCTAAACTATACTGCACAATAATTTAAGGGCAACAGAGGGAATATACATATATATATATATATATAATATGTAGAATTCTGTTTGTTTAATATTAACATTTGTTATTTCTATGTGATGCAATTTTTTAAAAACTTTCTCCTTTGCCATAATTCAATTAATAGATTAAAACAGTAATGCGTAAGAATCATTTAATAACAAAATAAAATCTACATGCACTCTCATGGAAATATGTCCATAGTTTTTAAGGGAAAAAACAGTTAACAGATTATGAGGGGGGGGAAGCCGTTTACAGAATAATATGTGTATTGTGAACCCATTCAAGTAAAATTATAGAAGAATATACTACAAAGAGAGAGAGGAAGAGAAAGAGAGATAGACACACACACACACACACACACACAGAGAGAGAGAGAGAGAGAGAGAGAGAGAGAGAGAGAGAGAGAGAGAGAGAGAGAAGCCAGAAAATAATGGACCGAAAGGTTTGCCGCTGCGCTATCACTGAGGAGGGAGATTATAGATGTTTTCTCCTATTTGCTCCTTTTCCTTTTGAAATCGGTTTGGAATCTGTGTTTTCTTGTGATAATAAAAAACAGACACACTTCTTACACTGAAAAAATGAATATTTTCACCAAAGGAAGGCATCTGTCTGATGATGGCCTGTAAGAGCTCTTCATTAACTGTTTCTGTTCATCTGGTTAAAAGGGGACCTTAACTCCGGCTCTCCCCCCCCACCCCGCCTCCTTTCTGGGTGCCTCTGCCTGGGACCCGGGCCTGGAGCTATTCGCTAACCTATGGCGCCGCTGCCCAGAACGGGGACATAAATCTCTGCGAGGACCGTGCTCTCCCTCGTTTTTCTTTTGCACAAGTAACAATGGCAGAATTAACAAATGACCGCCCTTCTGATTATATACGGCCGCTGTCCGGGCCTTCCTGTCGCCGCGGCCAAATCTCCCCCGTCCGAATGGGAAGCATCTTCTGCGCTGCTGGCAGCAGAAGCGCCTTTTAACAAGCTCCTTCCTGGGGAAGGACCCCGTGCGGGAGTTAATGACCCTCGGCCTGCCTGGGGCCTGCGAGAGGATGGGACAGAGCCTGCAGGAAAGCAGCCTGCTCCGGCCTGGGCCTGCCGATGGGGCCCTCCCCCCTGGCCTGGGGGCTCCTCCAGACCCCCTCCTCCCCCCGGCCTCGGGGCTCTGCAGAAGGCTGCACCAGCCTGGGTGGTTCCTTACAGAACACAGTGAATTTTCATTTTTATTTTTTTAAAATATTTTTCATTGATTTCAGAGAAGAGGGAGAGGAAGAGAGAGGTAGAAACAGCAATGATGAGAGAGAATCACAAATCAGCTGCTTCCTGCACGCCCCACACTGGGGATCAAGCCCGAAAACCCCAGGCCTGGGCCTGGACTGGGAATCAAACCGTGACCTCCTGGTTCATAGGTCCGTGCTCAACCACTGAGCCACACCGGCCAGGCCCACAATGAGATTTTAATTGTTACAGTGTCATTTAATTATTTCTTCTTCTTCTTCTTCTTCTTCTTCTTCTTCTTCTTCTTCTTCTTCTTCTTCTTCTTCTTTTTTTACTATATTTAATTGATTTTTCACAGAGAGGAAGGGAGAGGGATAGAAAGTTAGAAACATCGATGAGAGAGAGACATCGATCAGCCGCCTCCCGCATGCCCCCTACTGGAGATGTGCCCACAACCAAGGTATGTGCCCTTGACCAGAATTGAACCTGGGACCTTTCAGTCCGCAGGCCAACGCTCCATCCATTGAGCCACACCGGTTTCGGCTAATTTCTTCTTTTCTGTTGTGTAGCATGGACACTGGCACCACCATCGGGCAGCCTGGACATTGGCACAGCCATCGGGCAGCCGAGCCTCACGCCCCCTGGCACTCAGAGCCCGGAGGATGGACACTGAGTCCCAGTGGTGGCTCTCGGTGGCCACAGACACTGCAACCGAACTTGACCTCACCTGAAGCCAGGGTGCTTCTTTTGGTCCCACATCTAAGGATGGTCGTCTCACCGGCACATGGAATCCTCGTGGGGGGAGGATCTCTCCTTCGAGGCGCTGCCCACTCCCAGATGGGGCTCCCTCAGTGCCTGGAGGGCGCCTGCTCCTCCTGAGACCCTCCCTCCCGGTGCGGGTGCGGGGCCTAGAGGAGATGATGGCCCGCTTCCTGGGTGGGTCACTCAATGAAGTGAGGGCAGCAAGCGACCCTGAGCCCTTAGGGATGTGGGTGCTGCCCAAGAAAGCAAATGCGGGGGAAAGGACACCCCGCCGGGTGGGGACGGAAGGTGGGTATGTGGGCAGGAAGAATGGACCATGAGGTCCAATAAGCCTGGGAGACAATAAATAAATAAATAAATAAATAAATAAAGTGAATCCTGCCCTCACCAGTGTGGCTCAGTGGATAGAGCATCCACCTGCTGACTCAAGGGTCCCAGGTTCGGTTCCGGTCAAAGGCATGTACCTTGGTTGCTGGCACATCCCCAGTAGGAGGTGTGCAGGAGACAGCTGATCGATGTTTCTAACTCTCTATCCCTTCCTCCCTATAAAAAAAAAATCAATAAAATATATTAAAAAAAAAGAACTATTTCAAAAAAAAAAAAAAAGTGAATCCTTCAGGGGAAATAAATTACTGTGGGCAACAGTTTGACAACACATTGCAGTGGAAGTCGTAGGTCTAACACTGTTTCCCGTTTGTTAATAACGAGTGACCTGCATGGTAGTGAGGGTACGAAGGGGTCCTCGGGAATGAAGAGGACTGATATTGCCAGTTATGGTTTTAATAAAATGTAAAGACTCTCTACCCCGGCTTTAGCTTCTGATCTCAGGGTTTCGGTTCAATCTTCTTAAAATTATTGTTTTAGAAAGGAATGAAAACTTCCAAGTGAAATTCTTTTTTAAAAACAAAAGGGGGACATTTTACACAATTCTTTTAAAGTGCAAAACACGGTAAGATTATAACTGCTCTCAGGGCCTGTTTAGACATTCCTTCAGAAGTAACCTCGTATGTAGAACAATTGTTAGAAAACGAAGCCCATGGAAAGGAGCCGGGGAAAGCAGCCCATTGTTCTTTTGACTCTGGCAGCTCCCTGGCCTCTGGCTTTCACCGTGAGCGAGCAAAGCCAATGCTGGGAGCTCCCCAAAGGTTCCGCCACTTTTATTTTTAGCAAGGAAGGGTAGAAAAAGAACAACCAGCAACCGTATTTATCGTCACATGGTTTCTTGAAAGGAAGGGCTTTATCACATGCAAAACACAGAAGGTCTTCATCTCTGAAGACAGACCTTTAAACTGGACGAGCATAGCTTTCAAAAACCCCACTGGGCCGCACGCCCTGCTACCCTCAGGGGGCTGTTGAGTAGTGAACATTTGGGTGGGCACCTACAGGGTCACGTTCAATATTTGAGGTGTCTGCTTCCTTCTTGTTCTGCACGCATGTCCGTCACTCCGTCATCCTGCAAAGCCCTATTTGTCTGCACAGCTCCAGGGAAGCAATCTATCTGTTCCTCATAGGTTGGGGTCCAATAAACAGTAGTTCCTCTGTATGGAAAACACCCAGATAGATGTCACAAGGAGAGGTCTAATTTCAACAAAGATTTCATACAGGGGAAATTCAGTCCATAGCATTATCTGCTGGTCTCATGTAAAAAAAATCACGGAGGATTTTTAAAAGTCTAAGTTTCAGAAATGCCACTGTACATATGTGATAGCGGTGTAGGATTCTAGGAGAATTAAAATAATAGCACTAAAGGGATTTACTTTTCAAAACCTACAAGTGTGAAAGGCAATAGCTGTACTCTGCATGTGGAAAAGGATTCAGGCCCCCCGAGCGCGCGAGAGAGGGGGGGGGGTGCGGGGGAAAGTCTCTCTCCTTCTTCTGAACCCCAGCTTCTCAGATCCTCTCCCCAGAGATAACTATGGCCACTATGGTTACCGGATTTGTGTGTATCTTCCCTATGATGATGCAAACACAGATATTCTCTCTTTTTCTCTTTTTACAAAAAGATAGTGCACCCTCTAGGCTGCTTTCTACCTTGCTTTTGTACGTTGATAGTGTTATCTTAGGGATTGTTTGTATGAGCGCCTACAGATTGGCCGGCCTCCTTCTCAACATTTGTGTAGTATTTCATTGTGTGGTTATCTAAGTAATGTAGCTAACCAGTTGCCTTTTAAGGTTTTCTATAGGCCTTTGCTATTGCACACAGCCCTACAGCCAGTATCCTGGTCCCCCTATATGTGTACCCCGGCCTTGCTATTGCACACAGCCCTACAACCAGTAACCTGGTCTCCCTATATATGTACCCCTGTCTTGCTATTACACACAGCTCTACAGCCAGTATCCGTATTTATCGTCACATGGTTTCTTGAAAGGAAGGGCTTTATCACATGCAGAACACAGAAGGTCTTCATCTCTGGAGATAGACCTTTAAACTGGGCGAGCATAGCTTTCAAAAACCCCACTGCAGCCGAGACGGGTTTGGCTCAGTGGATAGAGCGTCGGCCTGTGGACTATATGCGTTCCCCTGCCTCGCTATTGCACACAGTATACTGGTCCCCCTATACATATACCCCTGTCTTGCTATTGCACACAGCACTATAACCAGAAATCTGGTCCCTGTACACATGCACCCCTGTGGGGTATCTTCCTGGAAGCACAGAGGCTGAGCCCCGGGGTGTGTACATTTCTGGTCCTCCCCCTGCCTTCCAATGACAACTCAGCGGTTTTAAGAGAGCCATCTGACCCATCACCCCGCCACGTGGCTCTTCCCAGGCTGGCTGATTCCAGTTCCTTTATCCCAGCCGTTCTCCACCCTGCTGCTGATCATCACATCACCACGGGGTTCTTCACACACCCCTACGGACTCAGAGAGAATCGGGGCGATCCGAGGGTGCAGCCGGCCAGGTCTGCTCCCAGCCCCCTGCTCCTCCGGGGGGTCCCCTTCAGTCTGTCCGGGTCACACAGTAGCCAGTGGGGAGAGCGCAAGAAATGGTCCCTGAAATCTGAATGCAGAGCTGATGAACCGTTTGGAAGAGGGTCCATTCTTTCTGTGATAAATGCATAAGTGATGTATCTGCCTTCAGGGCTAGAAGAGAGGTGCCTCTGTCTTCCTTCTTCTCTGACCCCCCTCTTTCACTTCCCTCACTGGTTTGCCTTCAGCCGCCTGCGGCATGAGCGAGTCCTTTGCCGCTTTAGCAAACGTGGCTGCAAAACCAGTGGGAGCAAAACTCAGGGGCACCATCAGGCAGAAGAGTCCATTATGAGCTGAACTCCTGACCACGTGATGGTTAGACATCTCTGACTCTGTCTCCCTTTTGGTCTATTATTTCCTTCCTTGTTTCTTGCCCTCCTTCCCTCCCCCTTCTCTGCCTCACGCTCGTCATGCCTTTGACCTCCGTGGCAACTGCTCGCTATTCGGGTCAGAGGGTGGCTGGCAGTGGCCAGGCTGAAGGATGCCTGAACCCTGGTGGCCAGTTGGGTGAGGTCCTTGTGGGCGTTTTGCTGCGCTTCAGGCGGCAAGCAGCCTGTCGCTGGTCTGATACCCGTTCACGCAGCCTCTTTTTTTTCTTTTTAATATATTTTATTGATTTTTCACAGAGAGGAAGGGAGAGGGATAGAAAATCAGAAACAACGATGAGAGAGAGACATTGATCAGCCGCCTCCTGCACGCTCCACACTGGAGATGTGCCTGCAACCAAGGTACATGCCCCCGACTGGAATAGAACCTGGGACCTTTCAGTCCGCAGGCCGACGCTCTATCCACTGAGCCAAACTGGTCTCGGCCACGCAGCCTCTTGCTTGAGCTGCTGGTTTACAGATGCTGGGAGCTCAGGACCTGCATCTCTAGAAGGCTGCTTTATAACGTGCGGCTGGATGCGGGGGAAGGAGTCAGAGGGGAATTAGTTCCAGCATGTTCTATGGGCAGCTACCATTTGGGTTCAAAGGAAGGAGAGAGCGCATCATCTCGGCCATGCCCAAAGGGAAATACCAGGGGCGAACTCCCGTGCGTTGCCATCTCATCGCTATTCCAGAAACCACCCACCCCTCCCTCACATCTGCACGCTTCTCCCTGCGTCAGGCGTGAACAGTAGCTCCATCTCGGAGAAGCAGCCAGGAAGATGGGGGATGGCTGGGTTGGGGGGGGGAGTGGGGAGCTGTTCTCTGCTGCTGCTGGTGCAGGGGTGCGCCCTTAGCATGATACGCCGAGCCCGTCCCATTACACCCCCGATCTGTCTGCGCCCCGTGCGCGCCCCGTGCTCGGCTGCAGGAGAAGCCTGCGACTGCTAACGCGCGCTGCAGCTGTCAGGAAATGATACTAATTAGTTTAATTTGCAATAACACGAGCACTTAACTCTCCAAATAACCCAAGTTGGGAAGCCGGTTTTTCTGTGATGACAATGGCACGTTTAAGAGGCGCCGAGCACTGCTTTTTTGACCTCTGCCCCCCATTTCTGATAAAGGAGCACATCAAAGATGGGTTGTTCTGCTCACAAACCCCCCCCCCCAGCCCCGCCCGCCTCCCCCATCCTCTCATCTGTTTCAGTTTTACAAATTATTTGATAAATGAGACAGTGCGGGGGTTTTACATAA
>JAAGEH010000022.1:1771559-1877723 GCA_011751065.1 Lasiurus cinereus
TGATTATGATCTCTGAACGCATAATAATCTGGCCACTCAGTGTGTGTGTGTGTGTGTGTGTGTGTGTGTGTATGTGTGTGTGTGTTAGAGGCCCGGTGCATGAATTCGGGCATGGGTGGGGTCCAGTCAGCTTGGCCATAGCGAGGGGACATGGGCGGTTGGCTGGCCTGCCTGCTGGTCAAACTCCTGATCGAGAGGACAGCCTTTTATTATATAAGATAGACACTGAGTGGCTAGACGATTATGATCTCTGAACATACAACAATCTGGCCACTCAGTGTGTGTGTGTGTGTGTGTGTGTGTGTGTTTGTGTGTGTGTGTGTGTTTGTGTGTGTGTGTGTGTGTGTGTGTATATATATATATATTAGAGGCTCAGTGCATGAATTCGTGCATAGGTGGGGTCTGGCCAGCCTGGCCAGGGGGAGGGGACATGGGCGGTTGGCCCGGCCTGCCTGCTGGTTGAACTCCTGGTCGAGGGGATAATTTACATATTAGGATATACACTGAGGAGCCAGATGATGATGCGTTCAGAGATCACAATCATCCGGCCACTCAGTGTATTCACTTTCCTTCCACACGGGACCGGGGGCTGTGGCTGCCACAGCACGTGAACAATCCCAGGCCAGTGGAATCCCCGCTGATTAGGGGAGGGATGGGACCACGGTCCCCACGCCCGGGTCCAGGGCTGCAAACACCTTTCCAGATGGTTGGCTGTTTCCCTCAGAGCCTCAATCTCTCAAGCACCTTTTCCCTTTTAAAAATGTCCTTAGGCCAAAACCAGTTTGGCCTGCGGACTGAAAGGTCCCAGGTTCGATTCCGGTCAAGGGCATGTACCTTGGTTGTGGGCACATCCCCAGTATGGGGTGTACAGGAGGCAGCTGATCGATGTCTCTCTCATCGATGTTTCTAACTCTCTATCCCTCTCCCTTCCTCTCTGTAAAAAATCAATAAAATCTATATTTAAAAAAAAATGTCCCTCGGAAGCATCCTTTAGGCCTGTGAGGCCCGTTCTGAACATGGTGGCAAGAGAAACGGGAGGGATTTCTGTTCTTATCAAAGAGGTGGAGACTTGTGTGGCCTGGTGGAGAGACTTTATTCAAAGCCACCGCGTCTGCCTCTTCCCGTGTCGCTCGTGGGGACTCAGACAGAGACTTGTAAAGGAAGGTTTAGATCCGAGATTTCCTCTCACCCTTCCCAACTGTGGTTCAGAGGTCAGGGCAAAATGTCACCTCCTTCTGGGAGACCCCATTCTAGTAAGTGAGAGTTAAAGCATCCAGTGTCGGTCGGATGCTGCTCTGCTATGTCTTGCTTTTAAAAACCCATTTACTGCGGAGACCAGAACAAATCTTACCGTTTAAAAATGTCTGCAAAAGTTAAGGCCTGCCTTTCAGGGGGTGCATGGGCCCGGGGTGGGGTGAGGGGCACCGTGCGGGCAAGGGCATTAAAATAGATACGAAATAACGCCAGCGTTTGCTCACGCTGGAAATCCTACCTCGAGGGCACATGTCTCGCAGAAACCACCACGGTTAGCGTTCTGTCAGTGTTTCCATCATAAATAAGCCTCAGTGTTGAAAGCTTCCTAATTTGCTTATAAAAATTTGCTCTCTACTAAAATTTGACAGGATAAACAAGATCCAATTGTCCCGGAGAACGATTGTTTTGCAAAAACATCAGGAGGAATAAATAAAGATTAGCATATTGTGAAATGAGAATCAGAAGTTTTATGCCATTTTTTTTTTTTTTTTAGCGGTCTAAACAGTGACATATTTAGAGAAATCTTGGCCCCGAAGTAAAATCCGAGAAAGAACTCGCTCACCCGCTGGTAACTGCTGAGTAAACATGACTGCCCTCCCTCCGCTCCCCAGACCCAGGAGGCGTCTTAGGTGGTATTAGCGACACAGAGAAGCACAGATCATGCGTCTGCGGACTGACACGCGTGGACTGGGGAGGAGAGGGGTTAGTGCTTTATTTCCCCTCCACTCTAACCTGGTCTTGCTTTCCATGGCCTGTCATTTCCCCAAACTTTTTATTCATGACTTTTAGCATTATTATTATTTTTTTAAATATATTTTATTGATTTTCTACAGAGAGGAAGGGAGAGGGACAGAGAGCTGGAAACATCAATGAGAGAGAAACATAGATCAGCTGCCTCTTGCACGCCCCCTACTGGGGACGTGCTCGCCACCAAGGTACATGCCCTTGACCGGAATCGAACCTGGGACCTTTCAGTCCGCAGACTGATGCTCTATTCAGTAAGCCAAACCGGTTTCGGCAATTATTATTATTATTATTTAAAAATATTTTTATTGATTTCAGAGAGGAAGGGAGAAGGAGAGAGAGAGAAACATCAGTGATGAGAGAGAATCATGGATCGGCTGCCTCTTTGCACACCCCTCACTGGGGATCGAGCCCACAACCCAGGCCTGTGCCCTGACCGGGAATCGCACTGGGACCTCCTGGCTCCAAGATCGATGCCCAATCATCACCGAGCCAAACCTTTTAAGTAACTAATTGCGAGGACCTAGGTCAGTGTCATTCAGCCCAAGAGCAAATTCCGTGAGTTTACTGGCTTTAATTAAAATAATGTCAGAGCCCAAACCGGTGTGGCTCGGTAGATAGAGCGTCGGCCTGCGGACCGAAAGGTCCCAGGTTCGATTCCGGTCAAGGGCATGGACCTTGGTGGCGGGCACATCCCAAGTAGGGGGTGTGCAGGAGGCAGCTGATCGATGTTTCTCTCGCATCCATGTTTCTAGCTCTCTATCCCTCTCCCTTCCTCTCTGTAAATAAAACACAACTCAATAAAATATATAAAATAAATAAAAATAAATAAATGAGTGGATCAAACCACTCATGGCCTTGCTGGCACCCACAACAGGCAGGTGTGGCTGTGGTTTATGGCACGGTCTCTGCTCACGCTCCATTCATTCATCCCTCGCCAGCACCCCTCTCATTTCCTCAGCATCGTCCCCTCTGTCCCCAAGTTCTACACTTTCCCGTTTCCTTTTCTCCCACTCCCAACGCATCCGCCTGTGACATAATGACCGCTCAGCAACATTTGCAAATCGTCCTTAGTTCCTTGAGCGTATCCACATATAATTCTCCGTGCTCTGATCTCTAAAGCATGAAAGAAATTTAACCTTTAATTCGAACCAGCTGATTAAGGGTTCTTGGTGTTCCGAACAAACAAAAATAGCTCTCTGTTTTCATCTGTGATACCCAGACTGACAAAAAAGATGCGATGCCTATGGCTCAGATTACAGCGGGACAGAGAGGGGGTAGGACAGGGGGAAAAGAGAGAGCCCTCTTTTTAGGATCGAGGAAGTAGCAATACTACCCAGAATAATGCAAGACGGACCTCGATATTTCTTTTTTTTTAAATATATTTTATTGATTTTTTACAGAGAGGAAACATCGATCAGCTGCCTCCTGCACGCCCCGCTGGGGATGCGCCCGCAACCAAGGTATACGCCCGCAACCAAGGTACATGCCCTTGACCGGAATCGAACCTGGGACCTTTCAGTCCGCAGGCCGACGCTCCATCCACTGAACCAAACCGGTTTCGGCCGGACCTCGATATTTCTGTTCGGCTATCCCAGACCTTGACTTCAGAGGGAAACAAAAGAGAGAACAATGCATTCCCTTCCCAGAAATAGGCAGCATCATAAATCAGTTGTTTGAAACCCCAAAAAACCTAGCTATTATCCTCTCTGGTTACAATAACAACCACGCTGGGGCGGAGAAGCTGACATTGTGGTCTCCTGCGGGGGGGACAGGGCCAGACCTGCTGGGAAGGGCACCCGCAGTGGCCGGCATTCCGGTTTCGCTCCCGACTGACGCCCATTATCATTCAGAACCTGCCGCCTGCCGTCCAGATCACGCGTCCTGTCTCTGAGAGGGGTCTCTGGCCTCCGTGATGCCATCTCCGCTGCAATAAACAGCAGGCGGAGATTGCGCGGAATTAAAGCAGGTCTGGGGACCGGCCACGCAAATTGAAGGGAATAAGCCGAGTGTTGATTACACGGACATAACGAATCCGGGCGATTAGGCGGCACGCAGAGAACATACAGAATGTCCCCCTGGACGGAGGACTCGGTACCCCCTCCGCCTCTCCGGGTCCCTGAATCGCATTACCGTCTCCAAGCTCTCCCTGGGAAAACAATACAGTGGTACCTCGAGATACCAGTGCCCTAACATAGGAGATTTTTGAGATACGAGCCATGGAGCGAGCGATTTTTGCTTTGAAATACGAGCAACATTTGAGATAGGAGTCATCGCGCGGATCGGCCGGCTGCACACGACCCTCCAGTGTACCACCATTCGAGCCTCTCATAGTTTCCCACGCCTCAAGGTTACGGGATGAATTAAACTCGTATCTCGAGGTACCACTGTATGCAGAGGGTGAATATCATTCGCTTTAACATCTAGATATAATGGAGGACCTGGGGTCAGGAAACGCAGCAGAAGAATGAGGAAGGGCCGGCTGGCTCCTGGTGGCCGGGGTAGAACCACACGATGTGTTTCTGTGAGACGAAAACTCGGTTTGGGTGTCTCCGTTATTCCCAACGGGTGCCCTGGGCGTTCTTTTTTTTTTTTTTAATATATCTTATTGATTTTTTACAGAGGGGAAAGGAGAGAGATAGAAAGTCAGAAACATCGATGAGAGAGAGACACCGATCAGCCGCCTCCTGCACGCCCCACAGAGGAGATGTGCCCGCAACCAAGACACATGCCCCCGACCGGAATCGAACCTGGGACCCTTCAATCCGCAAGCCGACGCTCTATCCACTGAGCCACACCGGTCTCGGCACCCTAGGCGTTCTTTAATGCCTGCCAGTCAGTGGCTCCCTGGGTCCCACTTCCTCCAGAGCCGAAGCCACCCTGCACCTCAAGGTGCCCAGGTGCCCTCCACCCGCCGCGCTCCCCCTCCGCAGAGACCCGCGTGAAGGCCGCCTCCCCCAAAGCCGCCAGCGCCGCTCGCCCTAACCAGTAATTTAGAAACAATGAGAACACTTTTCGGGAGAATTACGATGCGGTTGTCTGATGCCCAGCGTGCCCCCTTGCCGAAGCTACACTTATAATCAACAGGAGAGATGAAGGGCGGGTTGGCTGGCGGAAGCTTGAGAGAAGGAGGGGGGGATGGAGGGGGGATTGTGCCACATCAGTGCCTGTCGGATGGAACTTCATCCATTCCCCCTTGAGCCTATTGATACAGAATTATCTCACTCTCAGCGCCCCCTGGCCCCCTCCAGCATGGACGGCTGTCACCTTTCCTGGCACGGGGACTCGGAACCAGCTGGGCCAGGCCTCGAGAACAAAGCAGAGGTCATCGGGCGCTTTGTAGTAGGTTCAAGACTCACCCCGGGGCTCGCAGACAATCGCATGAAACCACGTGGGGAGTCATACTTCCACAGAACCCAACACGTCGGAGAATCACGTCTCTTGATTTTAAACTATTTTTTTAAAATATATTTTATTGATTTTTTACAGAGAGGAAAGGAGAGGGAGAGAGAGAGTTAGAAACATCCATCAGCTGCCTCCTGCACGCCCCCCACTGGGGATGTACCCACCACCAAGATACATGCCCTTGACCGGAATGGAACCTGGGACCCTTCAGTCCGCAGGCCGATGCTCTACCTACCGCGTCTCTTGGTTTTAATAGCTAATATTTTAAGAAATATCCCCAGAGACCACTCACAATAGCCAGATCTACTCCGTGTCTTGTGTTACCGATGAACGCTCATTTTAGCGAGTAATTGCTGCTTGTTTCCACAGAGTCTACGTTCCGGTGAGACAGAGCACTCGGATTTTATGGGCAGAGAGCTGAGGTGGCTGGGGTGGTTTTGTCATGCGTTTATTAGACACACGAAGGACAGCCTTCCGTGGATTCTGGGAGAGAAGCGCTGGCCGGCTGGTAGCTGTAGGAGGGACGAGGTCACTCTTGTCCAACAACAGAGCTACTGCCACAGTTCCGGTCACTGCACCTCGAGAAACACAAAGCAGACGGCAAGTCTATCCAGGGAGGGGGGTGGAAAACGGTCCTGAGGTTTCAGAGTTCCTCTGCGGAGATTAGACTGTGAAAGTGGCACCTTTCTCTCTGGCCAGCTGAGAGCCGATTGACGTTAAATCAGAGAGTGTCCAGACGACTCATCCAGGCGCGGATGACCAGATCTGGGAAAGACTCGTCGCAGGTCCAGCAAAAGGTTCAAGTTTCATGGTATCCTGAAAAACGTTGTCACCTCAAGTTTGTTTAGAGTTCTGATGGGAACACAGAGGTCCATTTCCAATTGGTTGTAAGGGAAGATGGGGCTACCCGGGGGGGTGTCTCCTTGATTTACGTATGTGACCTCCTGAGAAGACAGTTCGCCCCGACACCTCTGTCTGCTGGAGACCGTGGGAGGTCTGACCTTCACTCCTGTGACTTAGAGGTCAAAGGAGGAGCCGTGGAATCCCATTGAGCAGTGGTTCTCAACCTTTGGGTCGCGACCCCGGCAGGGGTTGAATGACCAAAACACAGGGGTTGCCTAAAGCCATCAGAAAATACATAATGCATATCAGGTATTTACATTCCGAATCATAACTGTAGCAAAATTACAGTTTTGAAGTAGCCACCGAAATTATTTTTTGGTTTGGGGTCACCACAACATAAGGAACTGTATTGCGGGGTCATGGCATTAGAAAGGTTGAGAACCACTGCCATTGAGCTTCCAGCCTTCCGTAGTGGGGAAACCACAGCCAGGAGGCCTTGGGGACTCCCCTTTTCTAGCAGAAATAGAAATTGTCACCACACAGCCAGGCTGGTCACAATGGCTAAGATGATTGCCCTTACAAGACGAATGCTGTCCAGTTCAGAAAAAATCTCGCTAGCAGTAACTTCTGTATAAACGCAAGAATTGTAACACATTGCAATTTTCCAACGCATAAATAGAACCCAACTCAGAGACAAGCGCTGGTGCCATTTTCTCTGCCTTGGTCGCTGGAAACCTGGGGGCCGTGAGTGGGAAGTAAAACCCACAAAGGTGAAAGGTGCCTCGGAGGGTGTGTCCAAGCATAAGCCACACCCTGTCCTTGGAATGGCCTTCCGGGGATGCTGTGGGTGGGCCTTGGGGCCTGTCCTGGGGGGATGGAGACCGTGACTGCCAGGGTCTCAGGAGGGACTGTGTACCCCACTGTTGCCACTGCCCTGGGGAGGCTGACAGTGTTGCTGGGGTTCACCTGCCCCCAGGCCTCCCGGTTTGACCGTGACCTCCCTTTCTTGAGGTCCCGTTGGCCTGTGACACAAGACAGAGCCCAGCACGGGTCATGGTCTCCAGAGCTGCTTGGCGGCAGCCAGTCAATAGGTTCACAGGCTGAGGGCAAAACACGGGGTGATGGGGGGCGGGGAGAGAACTTTTCAATGGCGTGGGCAGCTCCTAAGAGAGCCCAGTGCCCCCCTCCGCCCCCCGCCTCCCCATGGGGGCGATGCTCTTGGCACCGTGAAGAGCCTGGGTGTGAGGAGGGACACGGAAAAGTGGGGGCGATTGGGAAGTGGAGCGAGGCGTCTTCCTTTCCCCACCGTCCACGGGGGACGGGCGAGTCCCTTCACCAAAGAGGAGTGTCCCCTTTTGCTCTGAATCTGCCCTTCCTGATGCCGTCCTTTGGGGCGCAGGCACGGGGACCCTGGGCCCGGCTGGGTTAAGATGCTTCATCTGTGAAGACCGGGCTCTGACTGTCTTCTTTTAGGACAGTCCTTAGAAAACTCAGTTTCTCCGGGACAGAGACTCTGGGGTCCTTCCGACCCTTGACCCGGTTCCCAGGGTCCTCCCAGCGGCTGCCCCTCAGGCATGCAGAGTGGACTCCCAGGCTCTTCCTACAGTTGCAGGGGAGCGGGGAGAGGGGGGTGGTTCATAGAGAGATTATTTTTCCTACATGCTCACGGAAGGACCTTATCCCTGCTGCTGCCCTCACTGCCTTGCTAATTTGGGGAGCAGAGCCGTGCTGTGAAGGAAATCGCCGGTTTAAACAGAGCGAGAGTCTTTTTAGAACAATGAGAAGCCCTATTCCTGATGATGCGAAATGCAAACAGGAATGCGCTAGCCTGGCCTCAGCTGAGGCCTGACTACCTTTCCAATTTGCTCTTTTCTCGAAGCAGAGAGCAGCTCCTCTTTGTTGCTGTTCCGCCTTCACCTTCTCCTGGCTCCAGGCAGGTCCCTGCAAAGTGTCTCCCCGGCGCAGTGAGGGAGGGAGGGGGGCTGCATTGTGATGCAGATTGCCGGGGCGGGCGCCTGGTGCAGGGATCTGATTGCAGCTAATTCCAGCCATAAGTGGGCATCCGCTCCTTTGTGTCCTAGGGAGCATTGTTGGAGGGCATTCCTCCAAGGCTGTCCTTGCCACAGTCTGGGGTGCCCAAAGGTTCAGCACCCCTTTGGTTTTGATAGGGACCCCACCTCTCTTCCCTTTCCTCTGGGGAATAGGGTGTTGGGGAGCGGGGAGGTGGTTTGATTAGATGTTCTCATCCCTCCCCCTCCGAGGGAGGTTGCTGATGTGTGTTCTCTCCCTCTCTCCTGCGGGTTCCGTAACAAGGCTCTCCTGCCGGGAGAAAACGGTCCCTAACCCTCAGTGAGAACCCCTGAAGGAAGGATGGGGCATCCCCACATTTGGTCACTTTTTTAAAAAATATATCTTATTGATATTTTACAGGGAGGACAGAGAGTTAGAAACATCGATGAGAGAGACATCCACCAGCTGCCTCCTGCCCGCCCCCCACTGGGGATGTGCCTGCAACCAAGGTACATGCCCTTGACTGGAATCGAACCTGGGACCCTTCAGTCCGCAGGCCGACGCTCTATCCACTGTGCAAATCCACTGAGGCCTGCGGGTAACTAGGGACTTTGCAACTGAGAAATAATCACCCTTTTAAATATATATATTTGGATTGATTTCAGAGAGGAAAAGAAGAGAGATAAACGAAGCATCAGTGATGAGAGAGAATCACTGATTGACTGCCTCCTGCACACCCCACACCGGGGATCAAGCCCACAGCCCGGGCCTGTGTCCTGATGGGAAATTGAACCCCCACGACCTCGTGGTTCATAGGTCAACACTCAACCACAGAGCCATGCCGCCCAGGCCACACTTTTGCTATTAATCAGACCCCGTTGGGCTGGGGACATTTGTCAGTCCGTAGGTTCTTGTTTCATTCCTCAGCTTGTGGACCCCGGTTCTGGGGAGGCAGGCCGCACCCCCAGAGCCCACGCAGCCAGCCGGCACACGCTCCCCTCGGTTCTGACCACACACAGTCCTCTCCCCGGGATGAGGCCAGCCTCCCGGTGAGAGTTTGCGTCCCCCTAATTATGTGCCTTCTGCGATGTTTGTTTTCCGTTGCTCCAACCCTGGCTTTGCATATCGCTCCGAGAGAAGCCACAGAGACAAGTCAGCTATACTTTTCATTCCAAACAGAAATTAACCCGAGGTACCGAGGCCGCTGGCGGGGAGCGGGGGGACTTCCCGGCCAGCCACAGGAACACGGGGGACGCGGCCAGCCAGCGGGGTCCCTGGGGGCCCGGGCAGCTCCGAGGTCCATGGGAGGGGATGGCCACCGGAGGCCCGAGGGGAAGCGGTCACCCTGTGACCCTGACACTGAGCCAGCCGCGACCCACCAATCACCTATATTTATATTATATTTTTTAAAATACATTTTATTCATTTTTTACAGAGAAGAAGGGAGAGAGACAGAGAGCTAGAAACATCGATGAGAGAGAAACATCAATCAGCTGCCTCCTGCACACCCCCTACTGGGGATGTGCCCACCACCAAGGTACTTGCCCTTGACTGGAATCGAACCTGGGACCTTTCAGTCCGCACATCGACGCTCTATCCACGGAGCCACCCCGGTTTCGGCCCTTTCTTGGGGAGCACTTCGCAGCCTCCTCACCTGCACAGCAGCACAGGGTGGAGGGTGTGGAGGTCAAAGGGGAAGGTTTCCAGCCGGACCCACTCCCCGAAGAGGCTCGCCCCGTTTCCCCAGCTGGAGGATTGGGGACGGAGGGTAACTAGGGACTTTGCAACTGAGAAATAATCACCCTTTTAAATATATATATATTTGGATGGATTTCAGAGAGGAAAAGGAGAGAGATAAAAAGAAACACCAGTGATGAGAGAGAATCATTGATCGGCTGCCTCCTGCACACCCCACACGGGGGATCAAGCCCACAGCCCAGGCCTGTGTCCTGATGGGAAATTGAACCCCCATGACCTTGTGGCTCATAGGTCATCGCTCAACCACGGAGCCACGCCGCCCAGGCCACACTTTTGCGCGTTAATCAGACCCCGTTGGGTTGGAGGTCCGTCTGAGCCCCATCCACGTGAGGCTGGGCCCGAGGCTCTCTCCGAGGTGCGGCTGCTCCATGACGCTGCCTGCTGGCCTGATCCGCAGCCCCGGCCTTTAAACTCTCTCCAAGAGACCTCTCCTTTTGGGGGGAGAGTGTAAGGTAGCGCAGTTCAGGGCAAACGCTGCCACGTTTTTGAGGTGCCGCTGTTCCCGCTGTGAACTCTGATGAGTGTCCGAGGCTGGGTCACCGGGACAGCCGCCTCCGCTGACCTAGAACTTGGGAGACTTGCAAGAGGGACTCAGAGCCGTGACCTCAGAAAGCCCCCGGCTGCCTCCCGAGTCCGTGAGGCGGGGGGCCCAGCTCCCTCCGCACCCACCCTCCAGGGTCTGCTGTCCCCGGTTGACCCTAAACTCCGGGGGGTGGGGGAGGAGCCACGCCTGGGGGATCTCTCAGAGAGCGGGGGATTTGGTCCCTTTTATATTCAGACTAATTACAGTTTTTCAGTGCGTTTCCCGTATTCTGCTTCAAAGGACCCCAAGCCGATCTGGAAGTCGGGTTAAAAACCGACGCGGTGCTGAACGTGAGGGCGCAACTCCCACAAAACACCTCCGGCCGCCCCCTCTTCCTAGGTCGGCCTACTCTGAGGGGTAAAGCCAGGAGACAGCAGCAGGCTGGGGTTAAGGGGAGAGGGTTGGAGGGGGGAGAAACCGGGTCCTGCATGGTGAATGCTTAACTCCATGTTTCAAAATCAGGGGCCATCAGAAGAAAGTCATCCACCTGATCCGGGGATGTGGCTTTGCTGTAACGCAGAGGCCGAATCAGGTCGGTAAACAAGGGCAAGAGGCCAAATCCGTGGAAACAGCGGTGCTGCCCACTGGAGCTGAGAAATTGAGGCTCTCTCCCGCTCCAGGCTCCTGGGGACTCAGCCACAGCAGCTGTGGACGGACGCCTGTACCACTGTCCTTCTCAGACGTGTAAGCATCAGGGACTCCTCTAAAAGTGCTGGAAGATGTCACAGTCTCTTAACCTCCTGCACAGCACACAGCACACAGCACACAGCACACAGGGGGGACTTAAAGTGGAAGCGACAGCAAGGGGGTCCTGGGAAGCAGGGTCCACAGATGCCCTGGCCCCCTCAGAGCAGCGATCACCGCACAGCAACCTGGGGGATGCCCGTCCTCGCCGCCCAGCCAGAACGCTGTCCTTCGGGCCGAGGGCCGAGGTGCTCCCCATGGAACTGAGCGGTCGGGACAGCCGGGTGGTCTCGCCCCTTTCTTTCCCTGCTGCCTTCGGGGCAGCGGCCCGGCAGCGGGGCCGGCCTGGGCCTGGTGCACAGCGCATCCCCACTGCAGAGGTTGTCCCTCTGTGCCCCGGAACGCAGCTCTGCCCTCAGGGAAGAGTAGGGATTGTGCCCCTCCACAATCTCACGCCTGGGCTGCAACGCCTCCCTGTTTTGGGGGGAGCCCCCACATCTCTGTCACCTCCACCTCCTCCCCAAAGGCAGTGGAATGAGAGGGAGAGAGCGACTGGACTGTGGGACAGACTGTAGAGATGGGGTCGGGGGAGACAGCCCAGAAGCAGCAACAGACAAAAGAGGGGCCAACAGCCAGACACGCAGCACGAAGCCGAGCAGTGGGGGTGCTTCTCCTCTCGTCTGGGGGCCCCGGGGAGGGAGGAGCCAGGGGCTGCTTCCCTGATCCCCCAGCCTGCTGGCTCCTGGCTCCACGGGCAGGCCCATGAGTGGTGCAGGCCACAGCCTCTGCCTCCCTCGAGGGGCCCAGGCCTTCCCTGCACCAGCTCAGGTACCCCAAGAACCGGGCCAGCGGCCCCTTCTGAGCGGACCCAGCCCTGCCTCTCGCCGGGCCTGGCTCCGACCACAGGGCAGCACGCACAGGGAGAGAGAGAAGAGGACCCTCCTGGTTTCTGAGTCGCCGATGGGCAATTACCAGCCTCTTCTGGCAGCCCCTGTCTTCCCGGAGCCCTCATGGGGCCTGGGAGGCCGGGGACCAGGAACAGAAACAGCCCCGAGGGCGCCCGCATATTTCAAAGGCTGCAGAAATCACATTGCAGGGCCGAAACCGCCAGAAGTTAAATGGCTTCTCTGAAAGGATACTGCGGGGATATTTTTCATCACTTTTACGGATTTTTTTTTTCCCTCGCTGTCATTTAAAATAGATCCTTGGAAACTTGAGACTCCACTCTGGTTCCTTTCCCCGCCGCTTTCCGCTCCGGGTGCGCGCACACACGTAGGACTGCTTTGTTATTTTAGGATCGCTCACGGCTGGTGGCACCGGTGTGTGTGTGTTTTTTCTTTTAATCGAAAAAACACAGAAAAGCGTTCTCCCCACATATTTTCCCCACACGTGCTGCGTCTCACAATAGTAAAATTAAAGCCACATATAGACAAAAAAATTTTTAAAAAATCAGAGAGATCCTCACTTTCTATATAGAAGCAAGGGTGATGGGCACAGGCCTCCTTCCAGAGAAGTATCCATTATTCTTTTTTATTTCTTTATAAAACTTTACAGAACAAACACATCAAACCGATAATTGTATTAGGTGCAAGGTTCACGCCATGTTTATCGCTGGGGGCTCCTAGCAAAAGCAAGCATCCCACTCTTTGCAGAAGAAAGCCAGCCAGGAAAGCTGATTTTCATCATGGCACAGATTCGCCTGCACCGTCGTCGGCGCGAGCCTCTGAAAATATGCTTCGTATTAGCCCTGCTAACTTTATATTCGGTGTTCCTTTTTAAAATCTAATTGCATTTCCCATTGTTTCTATTGCATTCTTATAACACAATTTGTGCTCCCTTTGGTAGCTAAAATTACACCTGTAACTGTCCAAAACTATTAGTGAAGTCAGCTTCGCCTGTGGGATAAAGTATCTGTCTTGTATTTCAGACAGATTGCGTTCCAACACCACTGTGGTCGGGTTTTTATTAAAAATTCTTCATATTTCTTTTCTCCCGGTGCCAAACAGATCGCTGCGTTTTCAACACTTAATCATCTTCATCGTCTAAAAATATTTCCACATTAAATGAAAACATTTAAACTTCTCTCCGATGCAGCGAAACGCGGCACACGGCACGGAATCTGGTTTCCATAAAGTTTTGCAGAAGGGGCAGCGCGCACCCACAGAACGGAGCCCGCGCCATGGCCAACGGCGGTCAAGGCCAGCGCCCGGAGGGCTCTCTCTGAGGTCGCAGCGGGGGCTGCTTTCCCTCTGGCCGGGGCGTTATCTTTGGAAGTTGGCACGGCCGATGCAACATCGTGCCTCTCCTCATCGGAGATGCTTCCCTCCCAGGTCAAGGACCCTTGCAAGCCCACTCCAGAGAGGCGAACTGCCATAAAATTGGCCCTCCTGCCCAAATGGCGCCAGGCAATCCCTTGCTGCTGCGACTGTTAGGGTTCAATCAGCAAAACCGAAACCTGTCTGAGCACTGAAAGCCAGGGATTCCATACAGGATGCTGGGTGCACTGGTGATGCAAGAGGACATCCCGCCCACGAGAAACGGCCAGGAAGCCCAGAGGTGAACCCCAGAGGTCAGACGCCAGGGCCTCTCCCAGGTTGAAGGGACAGACAGAGGAGGAAGGGAAGCAAGAGCCAGCCAGGCAGGACCCGGCCACCGGCTGAGATGTCCCCGGAGACAGACAGGGAGCAGACAGCCTGGCCTGCAGACCAGAGCCGGCAGGATGCTCCCCTGGGTCTGCCCTGGAGCAGGTGACAGCCCCCTGAGGCTCCTCCAGTTGTGGGCTCCCTTCCCTGGTCACGGGGTGAGGGGTGTTTGGGGTTGCAGGGAGGTCCCTGTGGCCTCCAGGTCCGGGCACCTGGTCTGGGCCACGTGGGGACTCTGGGTCACCCAGGCCTGAACCCATACCCGGGAACTGTGCAGGCCTTTGGCCCCACCCACAGGGCCGCACCGCCCATGTGCCCTCTAGGAGGTCAAGGGCTCAGGGGTGGTCCAGGGCAACTCTTTGGAATAAAGGAGCTAGAGCTTGGACATGGGGACAAGAGTGTCTACATGTAGGCTGGGAGGGCACAAGGAGCGACTGGCAGGTCAGAGGCCAGGCCACAGCTGGGGCAGGCCACGCTTTTTGGGCTACTATGTCCAGGCACGAAACCCCTGGAACCCAAGAACTCTAATTCCAAGTCCCCTTCAAAGGCAACGTGCAGGTGTAGCTGAGGAGGAAGGAAGAGGTGCAGGAGTAGGCCATCTGAAGGAGGAGATAAGGACTGACTTTCAGAGTTCTCTCATCTTCTATGAGAAGAAAACAAGTAGAAAACAGCAAACTCAAGAACACTCAGTGAGGGAATGCAGAGAGAAGGCGAGGTGCGAAACCTCCTGGCATTGCATTGCATGTGAATGTCTTCTCCTATTTCTTCAAAAAAAAAAAAATATATATATATATAAAATCTTTATTGTTCAGATTATTACAGATGTTCCTCCCCCCCGCCCATAGCTCCTCTCCACCTGATTCCCAACCCCACCCTCTCGCCCAATGCCCTTATCCCCGCACCACTGTTCTCATCCATAGGTGTACAATTTTTGTCCAGTCTCTTCTGGCACTCTTCATGCCACTTTCCCCCCGAGAATTGTCAGTCCACTCCCTTTCTATGCCTCTGATTCTATTATATTCACCAGTTTATTCTGTTCACCAGATTTTTTTGATTGACTTGATTTTTAGATTCACTTGTTGATAGATATTTGTTGTTCATCATTTTTATCTTTACTTTTTTCTTCTTCTTCCTCTTCTTAAAGAATACCCTTCAGCATTTCATGAAGGCCAGAAGGGAGTGGCAAGAAATATTCAAAGTGATGAACAGCAAGAACCTACCACCAAGATTACTCTGTCCAGCAAAGCTATCATTCAGAATTGAAGGTCAGATAAAGAGCTTCACAGACAAGAAAAAGCTAAAGGCGTTAAAATATATTTTGATTTTTTTTTCTTGAGGGAGAGAGAGGAAGTGAGAAGGATAGAGAGATAGAAACATCAATGAGAGGGAAACATCATTAACTGCTGCCTCCTGCACACCCCGTACTGGGGAATCAAGCCTGCCACCAGGGCATGTGCCCTGACCTGAGAATCAAACCTGTGTGACCTCTTGGTTCCTAAGTCGACGCTCAACCATTGAGCCACACAGGCTGGGCTCCTCCAATTTCTATGTGCTAACGATAATTACACTATACAGCCATCCCAGTCTGCTCTCCTGAGATTCAGCTACCTGCTAACCAATTTCCACTCAGATGCCTCAAAGGAAACTCAAACTCAAAATGTCCCAGCCTGGACTAAGCACATGTCCCCCATACTTGGTCCACCTTCTGTGTTGCTTAGTCTAGGACACCAAAATCCATCCATGTGTCCAAGCCAGAAACACAGGAGTCCTTCATGACATTCTCCCCACCTTGTCCCCACTGGCTAATCACAGAGGCCACGTGGTTCTCTCTTCTCAACATCTGCTCACCTCTCTCCACCCCTCCTTGGCCTCCAGAATCTCTCCA
Source organism: Lasiurus cinereus (assembly GCA_011751065.1). Lineage (NCBI taxonomy): Eukaryota > Metazoa > Chordata > Mammalia > Chiroptera > Vespertilionidae > Lasiurus > Lasiurus cinereus. The sequence goes on from JAAGEH010000022.1 coordinate 1,787,368, forward strand.
CTGGACCACTGCGAGGCCTCTAAACAACCCTTCCCTTTGTTCCTTCGCAGGCCATTCTTCACATTGCTGTCACAGTGATGCATCAGAATGGGAAAAGGGATGGCCCTGGCCAGGTTGGCTCAGTGGATAGAGCGTTGGCCTGTGAACTGAAGGATCCCAGGTTCGATTCCCGGTCAGGGCACATGCCTGGGTTGTGGGTTCCATCCCCAGTAGGGGGTGTGCCGGAGGCAGCCAATCAATGACTCTCTCATCATTGATGTTTGCGTCTCTTTCTCCCTCTCCCTTCCTCTCTGAAACCAATAAAAATATATTTAAAAATAAATAAAGAAATGGGAAAAGGGAGCATTCATTTCCTCCTTGCTTTGATGGCTTCCCCTGGTCTTAGCCTAAAGACAAAACTTCTTTCTGAGTGCCAGCAGCTGTTCATCTCTAGCCTCACAAAGCAGTTAAAAGGGAAGTCTCTCCTGCCAGATTCCTAGCTCTGTACTCCTCCTACCTGGGTGGTCGCAGGGCCTTGATTTCTCATCTGTAAAATGGGGGTGATAAGAGTAGTGACTTCTCAGGGTTGTTGTGAGATGTGTGGCCCATATTATACTCACTCCGTGTGAATGGTTATGTCTCCGGCTTAATTGCTCACTACCTCTCTTGCTATTTTCTCAATTGACCCCTTGTCCATACTGTATTTTCCGGCGCATAAGACAACTTTTTAACCTAGGAAAAGCTTCTCAAAAGTCGGGGGTCGTCTTATACGCCGGGTGTCTTATGTTTACATGTTTGATGACAAACAGCCTTATGGTTATAAGTGACAGTCTTCCTGCTAAGTACCTGCATGTCATAAGCATTTGAATTAAACTTACCCTATTGAAATAAAATCTGATGTTTTTTTTTAATTTTTATTTGGTGTGCGTTGGAAGAGGGGTAGTCTTACGTGGCAAATATATCCCAAACTCTGTATTTTAACTGGAAAAGTTGGGGGCCGTCTTATACGCCAGAAAATATGGTACCTACATACCCACTACTTTCTCCTAAAATTTTATTCTTCATTAAGAGCTTGTGTGACTTTCCTTCTTCCTCCTGGACTAAAAGCTCTGCTTACCTTCCTAGTACTAGGCCCTTATTAGATAACTATTGGTAGAATGAAAGAGTAGCATTGATCAGACTTCATAAAATTGCTTTTTAAACACAGCCCCCCACTGTAGCACAGAGTGCGCTAGTATATGAAAGTTACCTTGTTCACTGCAGGCTCCCTGCTATTTAGTGGAGAAAGTGGCACACAGTAATACTTAAGTAAATACGTGTTGAAGGGATGCATACATTTGCCCCTCCAGATAAGTACAGACTGTCAAGATGTACTTATGCTCAAGTGGATCTATCATGAATCATAAAATTCCACAAATCTTGCCAATTTACATTAGAGTTATTTTTTTTTTCACTTTTCATGTGCTCTCCAAGCTATTTTACTCTCCCAGTACTCATCCTTTATTCATCATCTGTATCAGATAATTTCAAACTCTGGCGATTTATTTACTCTATGTCACGTGGCAAAATGCTTCTGGTGAACTTTCAACCTTCTCTTGGATTCTGCCAATTAGTAAAGCGTATCAGGTTTTTTGTAGGTACACGAGTGCCCCGGCATCCGTGGTTTTAGCTACCTGTGGCCAACTGTGCTCTGGAAATGTTAAATGGGAAATTCAAGAAATAATCAATTCATCAGTTTTAAATTGCTCGCCTTTGTGAGTTTGCATGATGAAATCTTGTGTTAGCCGAAACCGGTTTGGCTCAGTGGATAGAGTGTCGGCCTGTGGACTGAAAGGTCCCAGGTTCGATTCCAGTCAAGGGCATGTATCTTGGTTGCAGGCACATCCCCAGTAAGGGGCGTGCAGGAGGCTGCTGATCGATGTCTCTCTCTCATCGATGTTTCTGGCTCTCTCTCCCTCTCCTTTCCTCTCTGTAAAAAAATCAATAAAATATATATTTAAAAAAAATCTTGTGTTGTCTTGCTCTATCCTGCCCAGAAAGAGAATCATCCCTTTGTCCAGCATATCCACACTTTATATCCTAAGCACCTACTAGTCATTTGGTAGCTGGCTCGGTTATTAGAGAGGGACATTGAGAGACCACCTTTACATAACTTTTATTAAAGTACACTATTACTAGAGGCCCGATGCACGAAATTCATGCAAGAGGAGGCCTTTCTTTTCTTGGCTGCTGGCACCGGCTTCCTTCTGGACCCGGGACCCAGGCCTCCCTCAAAGCCCCGGCTTCATCCAGAAGGTTGTCTGGAAGGATGTACGGAAGGACATCTGGTCTAATTAGCATATTACGCTTTTATTTTTATAGATAGTTGTGCTATTTTATTAATAGCATTGTTGTTAATCTCTCACTGTGCCTAATTTAGAGATAAACTGATATAGGTGTATATAGATAAGAAAAAACATAGTAGATATACGGTTTGGTACTATCTGCGGTTTCAGGCATCTATTGAAGATCTTAAAACGTATTCCCCTTAAATAAGGGAGGAACTACTGTATGTAAAAAATTACAAAAGCAAATCATCAGTCCCACTTCATTTATAATTTCAAGTAAATAAAAATATCTCACTTATTCCCTTGTTCTTCCCTTTCTCTCGTTAGTATTAGTGAAACTGCTTTTTAAGTGAAGCTCATTGTAACTCTTTCAGACAGCATGTCTTTTACGAAATTACAGTAAAACTCTGATTAACTGTAATCCAACCTATCCATTATCTAGGGTTTACTTTTTGCTTCATACTTGAGGGGAAAAGTCAAGGTCTGTTTCAGCTGAAACAACAACAAAGCATTTGCATCATATATTCTGCAATAAAGTGAACATGAGGATTTTTTTATTTGTTAATATATTTTTATTGATTTCTGAGAGGAAGGAAGAAGGGGAGAGAGACAGAAACATCAATGATGATAGAGAATCATTGATCGGCTGCCTCCTGCATGCCCCCTACTCTAGATAGAGCCTACAACCCGGGCATGTGCCCTGACCAGGAATCAAACCATGACCTCCTGGTTCATACATCGATGCTCAACCACTGAGCCACATTAGTTGGACAACATTAGTTGTTGTTGTTTTTTAAGAATGATGATTTAGCTATACACCAAGTCACCAAATATTTTATTCTTTTTTTCCATTCTGTATAAAAGGGAGAAGAATGGAATCATCTATTTAGATTTGTCAAAAAGAACTTAGGAAAAAAAATAAAAAAGGAAGGGTTACTGGCTTGATCCTCAGTTAAACAGAAAACTTGCTTTTACTTTAACCTCCCGGATCTTGGCGAATTATACCCTTATTATATATTTTTCCCATTACTTTGAATGACATTTTAATGAACAAATGCTTCTGATTTATTCTAAGATACCTCTGACTGAAGAGGCAGTCAATGAATAAAGAACAGTGAGCGGATGCCCACACAATATATATTAAGCCGGACCCGTCCTTTTGAGTTAAGACGTGGGTTTGACTCCGCCCGACTCTGTGAATGTCATGAAAGAGGGCAGAATAGGTGACACCGAATCAAGACGTCTGGAAGGCCGGTGGGGGAGGGAAAGAGGCAAAGCCCCCAAAATGAAGCTGTTAAATATTAAAGCACAGCCATGCCTCGCTACACTCATTTTCAGGACAGAAAAGCAGATTGTGGAATTATTCACGCCAAAGTAATCCTTGCTTAATTTAATCGTCGAGCAAGCTCTCCTAATATGGAGATTTTCTTCGACTTCAATTTGTTACATAGCTAACGTATTTTCTAATGGACTCTGTTGGTAATAGGAAAATGAGTTGCATGTTTTTGGCAGGGAGACCACGAGCTAGATCTGAATTTATCCCCTACAAATTCGGCCCCCCCTTAAATTCAATAAGCTCGAGGAACCTCCGTCAGCCATCAGCTCTTGATACCAATCATAAACAGATGGCACGCTGGGGGTCCCCGGGCACAGGCCGCCCTGCTGTATCGGGACGGACCCTGGGCAGCGGTGGGAAGAGCACGTGGTCCAGTGCCTTTCCAACCAAGGCCGCTCCGCTTGCTGTTTTAGAGCCTTCTCAAGGCACCGACACACAGCCCTGGCCGGTTTGGCTCGGGGGATAGAGCGTCAGCCTGCAGACTCCAGAGTCCCGGGTTCGATCCTGGTCCAGGGCACGTGGCCAGTTTGCTGGCTGGATCTCCAGTCAGGGGCGTGCTGGAGGCAGCCCGCCAATGATTCTGTCTCATCCTTGGTGTTTCTCTCTCTCTCCCTCTCCCTCCCTCTCTGAAATCAATAAAAAGAACAAAACACACATTTTTTTTTATTGATTTTTCACAGAGAGGAAGGGAGAGGGATAGAGAGAGAGAAACATTGATGAGAGAGAGACATCAATCAGCCGCCTCCTACATGCCCCCCGACTGGGGATGTGCCCGCAACCAAGGTGCATGCCCTTGACCGGAATCGAACCTGGGACCCTTCAGTCCGCAGACCGACGTTCTATCCACTGAGCCACACCGGTTTCCGCAAAAAACAAACAAAAAAACACACACATTTATTTAAAAAATAAATGCACGAATCTAGTCGGCCAAGCACAAGCAGGACATCAGACCCCAGTCAACGGAAGACGCACTGAATGCTCCCGAGGACAGCGACACTCACAAGCCGACCTGTCACCTCCAACCTGTCACCTGACAGCAAAACAATGAGATGAGGTGTCTGAGCCTGCGAGGCCCCCGCTCCTTCATCACCCCCTGTCTCCACCCTGAACCGGGGGCCACTTCCAGCCAGAAAAGCATCACTGACTGTGTCACCAGCCCTAAGACTGGGTCCCCAACAGGCGTGCCTGGCCACGCAGGAAGGCTGATCAGTAACACCGACGAGTGTCCCCCGCACGCTGTCTGGCTGCGCATCCTCCCTCTCACTTGTCAAACCGGGGGTTCCTGAATTTCCGCTGACTCGGCGCTCCGCGGCCGCAGTGAGCGGGGATTTGGGGTTTAATGCGGCCCGCCGACCTGTTTAAGGGAATCACGGAAATCAAGCCGTTTTCAGCTCCGGCTCAAAGGCCCTTTGTGTGGGGCCGGGCCGGCGGGGCCTCCAGCGGCTGCACCGGGAGGCCGGCCGGTGGCGGGGCATCGCGGTTAATAATGCGCGGCGAGCTGTCACGAACACTTAATGTGATGCTGAACACAAACCCGGCCGGGGCCGGGGGGAGGGGGGGTGGCAGAGCTGTGACGGGGGGAGCCGGTGAGGAGTGGGGGGGCAGAGCGAGTGGAGAGCCGCTGCAGGGCCTGGAGAGGGTGAAGGCGGAGGCGGGCCTGCTCCCCAGTTCTCAGGGTGTTCGTGCTGCCGCTTTGCAGCGAGGGGTTTGCTTTCCTGGGTGGGGTCCCCGTCCCCTGGGCCCTTCTTCCAGCCTGCCGGGGTCCCCTCCTCCCCATCGCATCCCCTCCCCAGGGTGACCCCAGAGCTGTCAGGCTGGCTGCAGAAATTCCAAGCAGCAGGGAACCCACAAAAGTGCACTTGCAGCTTGCAGCCAGCTGGGGGGTTCAGCAGAGACCCCTCGGTGACCGCTGTGGCACACTGTGCCCCTGTGTCCTGGGAGGCATGCGTCAAACACGCAGCTTCCCACGTGGGCTAGTGGCTCCAGGCCTTTGTTACGTGTCCCTCAGGAGAGCCGATGTGCCAGGGAGGTGGGAGGACTGAGAGGCGACTCCAGCCAACCCCCCGAGGGGCTCACCGCACCAGGACCCCCGATGCGCCCCTCGCATTGGGCCCAGAGAGCGGCCAAGCAGAGGGCAGGGACGCAATGTGGCCGCTGGGGTTGGGCCGGCTCCCCTGGTGCCCACGGGGTCTGCTGGGAGCCGCTGCCCGCTGCCCCGGCATTGACATCGCCCGGTGGGCACACAGCGGCACAGCCTGCATCTCCCAAGCACGTCAGGCATGCGATCCATTAGTGCCCCGCGTGCTCACCGCAGCTCTCAGCCTAAACGGGGGTGAGGACCACCGAAATGCGCCTCCAGTTCTGCTGTGCGGGGACGTTCCCAGGAATAACTCCTGGCCATTCCGAACTGGCCTGAGCTCACAGCCCCCCGCTTGAAGAACTTGGCAGAATTTGACTCTTACCCCCTTCCCCCCAAAAAAAATCAGTAGGACTGTTTTCAAAGTCTGTTTTCAGGGAGTGTGCAGCGATTGTAAAGCAAAGCAAACCAGTATATTTGAATAAACACTAATTAAGCTGTAACACCTCTGAAAGCAAGCGCACCCTTGAGGTGCCAAGAACTCGAAATAATTAGAGAATCTATCTGACTCCCACAGCACTGCCCCCCCCCTCCCCCCCTACCCCCCCCCCACCACCACCACCACCACGCTGGACAGTGTGGCTCCTTAACAAACATGTTGGCCAAATTCCCGCAGACTCAGCTGACAAGGCGAATGTGAAAATAGGAATCTCTGCCTTACGTATATGCTAACTTGTACTTCTTTCTAGCAATGGCACAAATCGTTTACGGTAAACAATCCAAATCCATGGGCTAAAGTACCAAACCTCTAGCTCGCCCATAAAACACACCTAAGAAAGAGGCATTACCCATGCAGTAAACGCATTCGTGTACACATACACACACCATATACACACACACACACTCACACACATGAAACTCTGGTAACCTATGAACGCAGCAGGTACACTCAAATCAGAATTATGGTACCAAGTTCCTTGGAACAAACCTGTCTTCACAGTAAACTTTAAAACACACACACACACACACACACACACACAAAACAATCTTGGACAAATTGGAACGTTAACTTTGAAAGGCGTCATGTGTATGTGTGTTTACCTTAGAAAAGAACTGAAGCAATAATACAATTAAGAGATTTTTAAAACTGGGAAAAGTCCATAAGGGGGTCTTCACTGAAAATATTCAACAAACAATTAACATTTTTTATTTAAATATTTCATTTAAATGACCCAACAGCTCTAACATTCTGAGGAAACTGAGGCCCAAGGAACATGGCAGTAGGTATGTCCCCAGCCCTCCAGCTGGCTGGCCAGCCTGCCATTTCACGGCCTGTCTACAAATTCCGCCTTTGCTCCCTCTCCCCAGCCACACGGGCGAGGACGGTAATCGTTTCTGACAATTTTACGGGCCCGAAATTGAGGCAAACACAGGTAAAAATCACCGAGCAAATTGATAACAGAAAAGGGCCCTCGCAGCCGAAAGGGCTCACTGTTCCACCAAAAACAGCCCTTCTTATTTTAAGCAGTGATTTTCTGAAACCATCGAAATTCTCAGAACATTATGGGTAGACCGAAAATATGCAGATAAACACATTAAAATATTTCAAAGCTATTTCCTTACTTACTTTTCAAGACCTGAAGCTGGATTTATGCTTCTTGCGAAAGAATTCCTGAGCTGGCTTTTCCGAGCGGTGGGACCGGGCCTCCCGAGGGCCTGGGGCTTGCGAGGAGGGGCAGGCGATGGGGAGGCCGAGGAACCCCGGATCTGCAGCAGCTCAGAAGGTCCTCCGGACGCTGGGCTCCGAGTCCTCAGGATCTGGCCCCCCGCACCAAGGGAGAGAGTCCCGGTTCCTGCAGGACCATAATTTCTCCACGCACACGCGAAGTTTATTAGTTGCAGAGCTGTTAATTTGACACTTGCCTTCTTAGAGCTTACCTAAAAATAGAGCGTGGGGTTGGGGGGGGGGGAGTCGGGGAGAAAGGGGCAGGAAGGCAAACCCCGAAAAAAAAAAAAAAAGTAAAATGTCAAGGATTCTGACCGGGATGTCCAAAATCATGTCATTTATAACGTTGCAGTCAACAGGCTCACTGCATGCCACATCTTCATAGAAATCCTATTATCAAAGCCACCAGACACTATATTTGCTCCCTAATTATAGGCCCAGAGCTAACAGTTACTTTTTCCTCCCTGTAATAACAACAACACTTTGTATTTATCTAGCGCCTTCCCTCCAACAGGCTCCAAATGCTTTGCAGACGTTAACTCCTGCGGCCCGGGTCCCCAGGCCGCGGGCACCCGTGGTGTCCCTTCGCCTCTACCATTGGTTGTTGGACAAAACAAGGCGTAGAGCAGCCAAGGACGGAGAGAGGGGGACCAGGGGAGGGAGGGTGACTCCGGGGCATGGCAGCCGACGACAAAGATGCTTCCGCCCTCGTGTGCTCCGACGTGGCTCAGCCGGGAGGATCCCTGGGTCTGATGCAGCGTCCCTTTTGCACCCTTTTCTTTCTGCTCTGCTTCCCGATCGCGATGCGAGCAGCTGTGGCTGTAAGGATCTTCATCACAGCTGTGACCCTGTCCTACCGCAAGCAACCCCTGGGGTGCTCAGGGCCCCCAAACCAAGAAACAAAACACAGACCTTCACCCGGGAGGTGAGGGGTTGCCTTGCAGACACAGTGAGTGGGGGGAGGCCTGGGACTTTTGCCTGACACCGTGACTGGAAGTTTCCAAATGGATGTCCTCAGTGGACTCCTTTCAAACGTAACTAAACATAAAATATAAGGCTGTAGACCCCTTGGAGTTGGGGGGAAAAAAAAAAAACAACATCTCGAGGCCTTCTAGAATTCCCTCTCAATATTGCTGCCATGTCATTCGACGGTGGCCCGGACATTTCCAGCGTTCAAGAAACTCAGAAAACAGCCCATCTGTCTGTGTAATGACTCAGGGATAGAAGCGTCTTCATTACCCCGGGGCTGAGGTCATTGGTCCTATCACTGCGTCTCCTTCCAGCTCGTTCTGCCCTCCAAAGAGCCTCGCGTGTCCCCATCGCTCTTCCGCTCGACAGCTCTCCGAAAAGTCAAGGAAACAATCGTGTTCCCTTTCCGTTTCCTCTTGGCTCGTTAAACACCCCGCACATGGCATGGTTTCCAGCCTTCTGCACCCTGGGGGCTGCCATCCTCTCTCCCTGAGTTCACCTGTCAGGCGTGTCCCTGAAACCTGGCTGTGCTCTGACCAGGACAGATCACTATGGAACGCTACCCCCGGCTCCCTGGCCCTCAGTGCTTGTCGTAACAAGATGTAGGGTCTCCTCACATTTCACTAGCCATCCGGCTCCTCTGGAATCCAGCTACAGTGCTGGGTCTTTTCCGTCTTCACTAAGAGCAAAGCAGGCCTCCTTCATTCTGTTCTTGAATCACTGGTCCTCCATCAAAACTTACTCGGTTAGTTTCGGGTCTACATTGAGATCTTCCTGGTTTTTATCTTGTTCGGTTAGAGCTTCTCCATATTTGAATTCTGACCAATCTGATACATGTTTAAAAAATATTTTCAGTTGTTCTCTAACACACAAAAGTTTGCTACGTTGCTGGTCTTATTCAGTTAAGAGGAACACAAACATAAATAAGATCCCTGTCCTCCAAGCACTCACTATCTAGAGCAGTGGTTCTCAACCTTCCTAAGGCCGCGACCCTTTAAGACAGCTCCTCATGGGTTGGTGACCCCCAACCATAAAATGATTTCCGTGGCTACTTCATCACTGTCATTTTGCTACTGTGATGAACTGTCATGTAAATATCTGATAGGCAGGATGTATTTTCGTTGTTACAAATTGAACATAATTAAAGCATAGGGATTAATCACAAAAACAATATGTAATTATATATTGTGAAATATTTCTTTCTAATGACAAATAAATGAAATTTTGTCTTGAATCGCGGGGTAGCATGGGTAACAGTCTTCATATGACAACAGTAAACTGCATTGCTACACTTTGCTACACCGAGGAGCGGTGTGTTGGTTCCTAAGACCATGGGAAAGAGGTGTTTTCCAATAGTCTTAGGCGACCCCTGTGAAAGGGTCGTTCGAGCCCCAAAGGGGTCGCGACCCACAGGTTGAGAACCGCTGATCTAGAGAGACACAGAGACGGGGAGGGTGAGACATGAAGTGGAGAGGGAGGTAGTTGGGGTCAGCTTGTGATGGCCGCCCCAGGCCCCGTTAAGGAGACTGAACTTGACCCTGAGGAGACTTCCAAGCAAAGGGCAGAACCTGACCAGACGTCCATGGTAGGAGAACATCTCGGCAGTCGCTGGAGGATGGGCAGGAAGAGGACCGGTGGAGTCTGCGAGGCCAGCCAGGAGGCTGTTGGAAAATTGCAGGTGAGAGTTAATAAGTACAGCGGTACCTCGAGATACGAGTTTAATTCGTTCCGTAACCTTGAGGCGTGGGAGACGATGAGACGCTCGAGTCTCGGTAAACTGGTGGGTCGTGTGCAGCCGGCCGATCCGCGTGATGACTCCTATCTCAACTGTTGCTCGTATTTCAAAGCAAAAATCACTCGCCCGACGGCTCGTATCTCAAAAAATCTCGTATGTTAGGGCACTCGTGTCTCGAGGTACCACTGTATATATAGTAGAGGCAATGGGAGAGAAGGGGAGGGGGCAGAATGGACCATTTTTTAGGAGGTGGAGTCCAGATTACGTGACTGATTACATATAAAGAGTAAGGAAGAGAAAGAGGTCGAGAAGGCCACCAGGACTCAGTTTCAATAAATGGTGTTATTCGCCGACCCGAGGAAGCTTAAGAGAAGCAGAAGCTACGCCCTGGAATTAGAAGCTCTAATTCCCTCAATATTTCCCAGTAGTTGGGGATCCTGATGAGAGAAAAAAAGAAGGTTGAACTGGTCCAAAGGCTGGAGATTGGCAGGTTGGAAGGAATAGAAGGACAAAGGAGTTGACAAGTCCGGTGGAGGAGGAAGCAATGTGAGGTAGGAATGGGGAAGGCCGGAGGCCCTGGAAATAAGAACCTAGGAAATTTCAGGGATGGGAAAGGCCATCTTCAGGACATTGTGCCAGCCATCTAGGTCCCGGAAGAACATGAAGTTCTCGGTGTATTAATAACACAACCATCAGCTGACATTTCCTCAACTTCTCCACGAGGCAGTCCCGTGTGGCTTTCTCAGACACCTGACTGATAATTCTCATCACGTCGAGAACATGTCATTCAGTAATCCAATAAACAACCGAGAAGTTCTTTGCCATGAAGGTTCTTAGGGATCCTATGTTAGCACCTAGTAATCACTCCATTCTTTCCTAAATTTTTGTCGGATTTACCCATTCTTGAAGCATGGATGGCATTAGCAACCAAATTTACCCTTCTGCATTTTTCTCATTCCTGAAAATCAAGGACACATTTTTCTAGCTCCGTGGTTCAAGCAATTTCTCCCTTTTTTATGATTTCACAGAAACCCACAGGTGTTTATGAGATCACACCATGAAATATTATTTCAGGTTCCGGGCTGGGATTGCCTGGCTTTTGAGATGTGAAGGCCCTGAAACTTGCCAGGATCTGCTCTGGACACATCGTCTGCTTGATTTTCTTGACCAAGCTTGCTCTACTCTCTTCAGTTTGAGGAACTAGTTTTCCTTCATGGACCAGATGGCATCAACACAGGAGTTGAGGAGTTCTGCTTCTTATCTGGCACTTTTTACACTATCACATTTCCTAGCTTTCCCTTGTTTCTTTTCCTTTGGCAGACTTAGCTTGAATAGTTTTTTCAAGTCTTAGTTTCTTAAGGATTTTAGCTTTCCTGAATTTATTACTCTAATTCCTGCTTCTTCAGTGGGGGGTACGTGCTTGTGTTTGTGTGTGTGTGTGTGTGTGTGTGTGTGTGTGTGTGTGGTTGAGAAGTGTCTCAGGATAGGTTTTCTTTGAATCAGATCAGACACTGAGACAAGGATGTGTATGCAAATAATTTATTATTTTTTACTTATTTTTTTAATTTCATAAATCTTTATTGTTCACATTACAGTTTTTCCTTTTTTCCCCTCATAGCTCCCTTCCACTCAGTTCCCACCCCACTCTCTGCTCTTACCTCCCATCACACTGTCCTCATCCATAGGTGTACGTTTTTGTCCAGTCCCTTCCCTCATCCCCACACCCTTTCACCCTGAGAATTGGCAGTCCACTCCCTTTCTATGCCCCTGATTCTATTATATTCACCAGTGTTTTCTGTTCATCAGATTTTTAATTCACTTGATTTTTAGATTCACTTGTTCATAGATATGTATTTATTGTTCATAATTTTTATATTTACCTCCTTCTTCTTCTCCTCCTCCTCCTCCTCCTCCTCCTCCTCCTCCTCCTCCTCCTCCTCCTTCTTCTTCTTCTTCTTCTTCTTCTTCTTCTTCTTCTTCTTCTTCTTCTAAGAGTACCTTTCAGCATTTCATATAATGCTGGTTTGGTATTGATGAACTCCTTTAGCTTTTTCTTATCTGTGAAGCTCTATCTGCCCTTCAATTCTGAATGATAGCTTTGCTGGGTAGAGTAATCTTGGTTGTAGGTTCTTGCAATTCATCACTTTGAATATTTCTTGGCATTCCCATCTGGTCTGTATAGTCTCTGTTGAGAAATCAGCTGACAATCGGATGGGTACTCCCTTGTAGGTAGTTAACTGTTTTTCTCTTGCTGCTTTTAACATTCTCTCTTTGTCTTTTGCCCTTGGCATTTTAATTATGATGTGTCTTGATGTGGTCCTCTTTGGATTCCTTTTGGATTCCAATGTTTGGGGTTCGGTGCACTTCCTGGACTTGTAAGTCTATTTCTTTCACCAGGTGGGGGAAATTTCAGTCATAATTTCTTCAAATAGGTTTTCAGTATCTTGCTCTCTCTCTTCTTCTGGCACCCCCATAATTCTGTATGCTTGAAGTTATCCCAGAGGCTCCTTACACTATCTTCAAATTTTTGGATTCTTTTTTCTTTTTGCTTTTCCAGTTGAGTGTTTTCTGCTTCTTTGTATTTCAAACCTTTGACTTGATTCTTGTGTTCCTCTAGTCTGCTGTTAGGTCTCTGTATAATATTTTCTATTTCAGACAGTGTATGTTTAATTTCTAGTTGGTCATTTTTCATATCCTCAAGTGTCTCGCTAATTTTATTGACCTTTTCTAGGAAATTCTTGAAAAACCTTATGGTTTTGAACTCTATATCCAATCATTTGTTTTCCTTCATTTCTTTCATTTGTGATCTTTCTTTGTCTCTGCATTTTCGCTGCTTCCCTGAGTTGGTAGAGTAGCTTTGTGTGCTAGGTGACCTATATGGCCCAGTAGCTCCACCTCCCCAGTAGCTCCACCTTACCAGAGATGGACTCTCTTGGTGCACCCCTTTGTGGAGTATGTGTACAGCCTTGTTGTAGTTAAGTCTTGATTGTTGTTGGTATCACTGGGGGGAATTGACCTCCAGGCCAATTGGCTCTGAGGATCAGCTGTGTCTACAGAGGGAGAACTTCTATGCTGGAGACACCCTTATGAAACAAGACTTGCAAAATTGCAAAAGCCTCTGTGCTCAGCTTGGATGGGGCGGAGTCTCAAGGCTGAGCAGGTAGCCTTGGCTTCCATCAGCTCTGCCTTATGATGTCCCTGGGTCTCAGTGTCCCTCAATAATCACTGCAGTCCTCTCTGTGCACACTTTGTGCTTGTGCACATGTACACATGTGCGCCTCCAGACCTCTGTGTTTTGCGGCTCCCTTGAATTTCTGTGTGCTCTGGGGACCCATAAGAGTCTGGGTCCCCAGGGTCTTGCCCAAAACTGCGGTTCAGTGCATTCGGAACTGCAGTTCAGTGCAGTTGGGAGTTTCCGTCTCCCTCCCACTAGAGGAAGCCAGTCAGGCACTCTGCTGTCTGTCCTCTCCATGCACATATCTCCGTACCTCAGTTTTTTGCAGCTCCTCTGGGTCTTTGTGAGCCCCTCTTTTTCCTTCTAGTTGTAGAATTACCACTCAGCCAGCTTTCCTGTGGTTCTGGATGATGTCCATCTGTCTTTTAGCTGTAGTTTTCAAATTGTTGTGTGAGGCAGCAGTTCAGGTGTTCACCTATGCTGCCATCTTGGTTTCTTCCTGCAAAGAATTTATTAATGAAGTAAGCTTGAGGCTCTCCAGTGAGAAAGTAGAGGATGTAAGACAGCAAAGGGAAAGAAGTCAAACAAGGATGCAGTTCAAGTGGAGGTCCAGGCTTAGCCTAACTCTGCAGTGTCTGTCTCCAGCTGAAGCCAGGAAACTGGGCTTTCATAAGCCCATACCAGTCAGGGTCTGGCATGGGTCTACTGGGCAGGGATGGAGGGTGGAAGATGAGTGTGTGGGGGATGTAAACTGCCAGGTCCTTCTGGATCTCTGCATGGGAGTGTGGTGTGTGTGTGTGTGTGTGTGTGTGTGTGTGTGTGTGTGTGTGTATGTGTGTGTGTGTGTGTGTGTGTGTGAGAGAGAGAGAGAGAGAGAGAGGAGGAGTTCTAAACCAATGTCAGTAGTTCGCAGGCAATCTTCTGAAGACAGAATCTGAAAGGTGCCAGCTGGTAGAAGCAAAGGCACAGAGTAATAGAAAAGGGAATCTCAGGGGATCTGTGTTCAATACTAGCAACGTCCATCTATCATCAATAAGTGACCAGACTCATTTTGTCAAAAATCCTGCCTTTATTTTTGTATACTTTGCTTTGAAATCTGAGGTCATCAAAGATTTCTTTGTGCAATCCAGTTTGGTTTCCAAATGTTCCTCTCTTTCCATAACAGGATCATTTGTATCTGTATTGTTTTCCTGAATTGTCTGCTCCTGACAACCCCATTGGTCACCCCAGAAACTTGGTGTCAGCCCTGAGTGCCCTTCTCCATCAGCTCCTCACCGGCTGCCCGCCCTTCCGCATCCACATTTGCTCAAAAATCAGCCATTCTTTCCTTTGTGCCTTGAAGACATGCCTTCAATACATCTACTTCTTTTTGTTTTTACTGCCTAGCGTGAGTCATCATCACCTCTTGCTTATGTTCTCATGAAAGCTTTCTCACTGTTCTTCAGACCTCCACATCTGGACCCTCTAATCCCTTTCTACACAGGAGCTGGAATGATCTTAAAACATCAGGCAGGCCATGCCCCCCACGCTTACACATTCCAGGGCACAGACCACGAAAGCCCACTCCTCCCCACGCCTACAAAGCTGCTGCCTGCAGCCCCAGCTGTGTCTCAGGCCCCGGCCCTCAGCTTCCTGCACTTCTGCGCCACATTACTGTGTCTCTGTCCTTCAGCCTGACTCAGTGACTCCTCCGTGGTGTTCCTCTGTGGGGAACGCTCCCCCTTCCCATCCTCTGCTCCTTCCTATCAATCCCTCAGGTCTCAAGGTCTCTCCCTGGCCTCGGAAAGTCAGTTCTTCACACTGTCATTTGCTCTCAAGACATGCCCAGCACAATGGGAAGAGAAGCCGAGGCAAGGCTGCATTTGCCTGGATGGTACTTAGCCCAGTTTGTAATTAAATACGCATTTATGTCTTGCTTCCTTAGTATCTGTCTCCCTCAGAAGGGAAAGGAATGAGCCTGTTTTATTCTTTGGGATAAAGCCAGTAATAGCTGTTGAATAATAAGTAAGTTCTTATTTTTAAAATAGTTTTGAAATCTGTCTTCTTCTATCAGGGACACAGACATGAATTGCAAAACAGTAGCTTTCTTTTACAAAATAGCCATCAGTATATGAAGAAAAGCTATTACAAGTGGCAGCTAGACTCTCAGAAAAGAATGAGCCCAGATCTTATTTGTGGAGTCTCCTGTTGCTCCAAAAAACGTTATTGAGGCTTAAAAGTCCCCTGTCCCTAGATGGTTTGGCTCAGTGGACAGAGCGTTGACCTGAGGACTCAAGGGTCCCAGGTTTAATTCCGGCCAACAGCATGTACCTCGTTTGCAGGCTTGATTCCTGGCCCCAGTTGGGGCACATGTGGGAGGCAACCAATCAATGTGTCCCTCTCTGACCAATGTTTCTCTCTGTCTCTCCCTCTCCCTTCCACTCTTTCTAAAAATCAATGAAAAAATATCCTCGGGTGAAGATTAACTACAACAACAACAACTACAACAACAACAAAAGCCCTCTGAAAGAGCAGCAGCTTTGAATAAGGGTGTTATGGACTGAACTGTGTCTCCCCAAAATTCCTGTGTTGGAGTTCTAATCCCAGTACAGTGGTACCTCGAGATACGAGTTTCATTCGTTCCGTAACCTTGAGGCGTGGGAAACTATGAGATGCTCGAGTCTTGGTAAACTGGTGGTTGTGTGCAGCTAGCTGATCCACGTGATTACTCCTATCTCAAATGTTGCTCGTATTTCAAAGCAAAAATCTCTGGCTCGACGGTTCATATCTCAAAAATCTCGTATGTTAGGGCACTCGCATCTCGAGGTACCACTGTATTTGTATTTAAAGATATCTCAGTAAAAATGAATGATTAGGGTGGGTGCTAATCCAATATGGTATCCTGATAAGAAAAAAAGAGACGTGGGTCCAGATAAACATGAAGGAAAGACCCTGTGAAGACTCGGGGAGCAGATGGCCATCTCCAAGCCAAGGAGAGAGGCCTCTAGAGAAACCAACCCTGCAGGCACCTTAAGCTCACGCGTCACACCTTTGAAATGGTTAGAAAATAAATTTCTGTTGCCAAGGCACCCAGTCTGTGGTACTTTGCTCTAGGACAGTGGTTCTCAACCTTCCTAAGGCCTCGACCCTTGCATACAGCTCCTCATGGGGTGGTGACCCCCAACCATGACATTTTGCTACTGTGATGCATCGTGATGTAAATATCTGCATTTTCCGATGGTCTTAGGCGACCCCTGTGAAAGGGTCATTCGACCCCCCCAAAGGGGTCACGACCCACAGGCTGAGAACCGATGCTCTAGGAGCTCACACTGACTGAGCCATAGGAGGAAGAAATATCCGATGAAAAAAAGCGTTTCGCTTGATGTAAGGGAGGACCCACACATCTGGGTTCCCTCCTTCCCTGAGCAGACGAGGAATTCCGGGATCCGCTCCACGGCTGGAGGGTGAGGTGCAAGCACAGCCCAGGGACCCCCTCATATCTACACCACAGGAAAAGCGGCGTTGGGGCTGCGGCCTTCCTTGCAGGTCCACTGGGGGACAGACACGGAGGTCCCCACCCCCAGGGGCACTTCTATGAGAAAGGCAAGTAACGGTCTGATTCTGCGTTCTGCTTTAAGAGGTAGCGAGTGTATTTCAACTTTCCATTCCCACTTCAGGCCCTTCTCCCCGCGCCCACTGAAGGGGGTTCGTTGCTGAGCATCCATTGTCCTAGGTGGGGGTCTCCACAGATGATTCACAAGGGGGGGGTGTCCATTCTCACTCATCTGAGCATGCCTTCCACCAACAAAGGAGTATGTCCGTAACAGGTTTCCCAGACCTGAGGTCCTCTGAGACCCCATCTAATTTACAGTCTATTTCTCTATTACTTCACAGTGTTACCCTAAAGACGCATATGCATTGTTTGAGTTAACACACTTGCTGCCTTTTAAATGCTAAAACTCCTGGGAGGTGTGTGTGTTTGTGTGTGTGTATGTGTTTATGTGTGTTTGTGTGTGTGTCTGTGTGTCTGTGTGTTCACCTATATTGGATCAAACACATTGTAATATTGAGGCAGTCATTTTGGGATAAAGCTTCTCTTCTAATCTTTTCAACACACACATCTGATTCATCGAGCTTAATATTTCCTAGATGGTGATTGAAGTTCAAGAAAACCTCTGTTAGTATTTCCTCAGCTCGGAGTTTGGGCTCTAGTCCAGCTTTTTCTAATCACTCACTAAAATGGTAGCAAAGTTTTTCAGGAAAGCCAATTGGGCAGAAAGAGGAAAAGTAGGGTGAAATGGAGCAAAGGAGCATGCGGAACATATATCAGATGAAGACAGGCTAGTGGGAGGAATGGACAGAGAACTCGGCGGAATATTGGGGCACCCTTCTTATCCACACAAGTTCGGGATGAACCGGGCATGCTCGCATTGCCTGCATCTTTTAGAAAACAAGTATGTTCTTCAATGCTGAGAGAATCTGGGGCAGCGCGTTTTAAAGATGTAATTCCTGTTCTGGAAAACTAGGTTTCTGGAAGAAGCACATTTGCACGTATGAAGCTACGCATCAGACGTGGGTCCCTGTGCACACACAGCAGCTGCGAGCGCCCCGGCTCAGCCAGGCGCCTCTGCGTGGGCTGCGTGGGGACAGGGAGCGGGACGCGTGTGTGGGGGGCGTGCAAACGCCCAGGTCTGCACAATTCTGCACCTCGGCTTCCCTCTGGCCTGGGCGGGCGGGGGCGGGGGTGAACCCCAGTGCTTCCCTGAGAGACAAATCCCATGTTAAAGGGATGACACTCTGGGGAAAATCACACGTACCTGTCCATATTGTTACTAATCTGTAGAGTCCAGTTCCCCTCTCAGAACCCCTTCTTGGGCTTCCTGGGGGGTCACTGCTATGTGTCCAGCATCAAGTCAGGGTCGACCCCCACCCCACATCCCAGCTCTGGACAGCGGAGGGGGAGGGGCAGGAAGCAGGCAGAGGCCCTGGATCAGCCACGGCCCAGGCTTGTCTCCCGTGGACGATCCCAGACCCTCTCTGGGCGCTGCTCTGCCACGTCGGCAACTCGGAGAAAAGCTAGGACCTGCCTCAGAGGCGGTCCGAGGAGACAGCTGGGGGGGGGGTTGGCAGCGGGTGCGGGGCAGGCAGGACCGGGCAGTGGGAGTGAGACTGATCAGGACTCCACAGCCAACTCACCCGACTCCACAGGGAGGGCCCCAGCGGGCTCTGCAGAGGGTCCTGTGAGACAGGAGCAGGCCTCTGCACCCCCACATCAGCCACTCACGGATGCTCCTCCCGCAGAGCGGACCCGGTCCTGAGCAAGGCAATGCCCTTCACCTGAGATGGCCCTGGGCGGGGCAGCTGAGCCATCAGCCAGCACAGCCCACAGCTGGGGAACAGAGGCTCTGGGGGTGGGGGTGGGGGTGGGGGTGGGGGTGGGGTCTGGGTAAGGGCAGGGGCAGCGCACTATACCCACCGCACACACCCCTGAGCCAGGGGTGCAGTCACTTCGTGCCCAGCTACCCCCCACCTGGCAACAGCTCTCCGGGGGTCTGGTGTCTCTCCTCCTGGGAGAACGGACGAGCAGAGGGTCCTGAGGCACCACTGATACCCATCTTCCTGCCCTGCGCCCCCTTCCGTCCGCCCCCTCAGCCTCTGCTGTCTAAGTGCCTGCTGCTGGGGTCTGCGCCCCGGCCCCTGGGCCCTTCTCTGGCTCCTGTTGCACTAGACCAGTGAGTGGTTCTCAACCTTCTTTAATGCTGTGACCTTTTCATATAGTTCCTCCTGTGGTGGTGACCCCCAACCATAAAATTATTTCCGTTGCTACTTCATCACTGTCATGTTGCTACTGTGATGAATCATAAGGTACATAACTGTGTTTTCTGATGGTCTTAGGCTCTACAGCAGCGGTTCTCAACGTGGGGGTCGCGACCCACAGGTTGAACACCGCTAGCAAGGTCACCTGAGACCATTGGAAAACAGATATTTACATGATGATTCATAACAGTAGCAAAATGACAGTGATGAAGTAGCAACGAAAATAATTTTAAGATTGGAGGTCACCACCACATGAGGAACTGTATGAAAAGGTCACAGCATTAAAAAAGGTTGAGAACCACTGCACTAGACCATTTCCAGTCAAAACTGGGCAGCTGGTTGCCAATGGGTGACCCAGTGGGGCACTTGGACCAGCAGGGGCTGAGGGTCCCCATGGTGTGGCAGCATCTCTACGTCTGCTGGTTAATTGTTCCTGCCGGGGGGCTCCCTTCTTTACCTGTGGCCTATGTCCCCCCTCCCCACCATGACCAGGTAGCTGAGAGCTGAAAGGAATTCTCACTGAACTCCGTGGGAGGCATTTCCCCTCGGGAACAGGACCTCGAGGGCCCGGAGCCTCCATGGCAGAGATAAGGCCGCCAGATGCTGGTCCCTGCTCCTGGTCCTGCAGCTCCTTGGTGATGAGTCTCTTCCCACCGTTTGCAGGCCCGGCACACCCTTGGGTGGGTCCTGTCAGAGCCCATCCCTAGCTACTGGTCAGCAGCCTAGAGGGGCTGGGGGGGCTGTTAAGGGGGGTATTTCCTCACAAGGCAGAGCTCTGCACCATCTCCAAACGAGGGGGCCAGCCTTCCGTAGGGAGACGGGGGCTACGTTTGCATCTGCCACGGTCCAGGGGCCTCTGGGGTTTCAGTGCCCCCACCCAGATGTCCCAGCCCAGCCCAGAGGGTCCCACTTTTTAAAAAAAAATGTATTTTATTGATTTTTCACAGAGAGGAAGGGAGAGGGATAGAAAGTCAGAAACATCGATGAGAAAGAAACATCGATCAGCTGCCTCCTGCATGCCCTCTACTGAGGATGTGCCCGCAACCAAGGTACATGCCCTTGACTGGAATCGAACCTGGGACCCTTCAGTCTGCAGGCCGGACGCTTTATCCACTGAGCCACACCGGTCAGGGTGGAGGTCAGGTGTTTGTTGTTTCCTCACTGGCAAGATGCCATTAGATACAGCCTGCTTTGGGGGCATTGACTGGACACCGAGGCAGTGCCCTTGAGCTAAAGGAATTCCGGGGAAAGACTCACTCTGAGCCACCAGCAGGCCATAATCTGGAAACGGGGAGCATCAGGCCTCAGTTCTGAAGGCAGGGGTGGGGACACAGAGCCGGGGCGTACCTGGCCACTAAATCCACCAATGCTGTTCTGAAAATGTAATGAGATCGTGACTAGAGAAGGGATTTACATTTGCTTATAAATCCAAGTTATTTTTTTTATTACTTCACAATTTTGACTGGGTTTGACCCAACCAAAGCATCACCTGCCATGGTCAGTGGGAAAAGATCTCTTTAATGACAGGCCAGACTGTCCCGGGTTTTAGTTAAGTCGCCGACCTTGCAACAGTGAGTCCAATCATCTTATCCTAAGACTCTAAATTCTTGGTGAGTCTTAGGGAAAAACCTCTAACTGAGCGGTTAGCAGAATCCAGGATTTTTCCTTTGGTGAGCAGTTTAAAATATCTGAAGGGTTAAATGCTAGTATCCTCGCAAAGTTGAAACAGAACCATAAGTTTAATATTATTTTAAAGTTAAAACGCTTTAACATGACACCGAGCTGGAGTTAACATTCTACATGGTTGTGGAGATATTAGGGTTTAAACAGATGTCAGCAATTTTTTTTTTTTTTTTACAAAACGGAAATTGAGTTCTACAGATGGTGAAGACTGAGGAGTTCAAAGTGTTGTATAAAAAAAAATGTACAGTCAAGTAAAAAGTTTATCTTTATAGATCAAGTTTGAAGACACCCATTGGGTGATGAGGATAATTTTCAAGCTGATCAGACAGAAATCTATTTACCTTTCACTTCCGCGCCGTACTATTTTCCTCTGCTGCATTTGTTAATTATGGAAAGTATTTGTGCAGCAACAGAGAATTTCTCTCTTTCCCGGATCCCAACTTCCTTCTACCTAATTTTTCTGTTAACATAACATTGTCCAACCTTCCTCACCTTATTTCCCTTAGCAAGAGGACATAGTACCATAAAAAATTATCTTCTAGATTTTTATTATTTTCTCTCTATGTAGTTGGACTCCTATTAGAAAGCTATGATTTTCATGAATTTTTAAAATTGACTTCAGAGAGAAAGGTATAGAGAGAGAAAGATAAAAACATCACTGATGAGAGAGAATCATTGATTGGCTGCCTCCTACATGCCCCTAACTGTGGGTCAAGCCCACAATCTGGACATATGTCCTAACCAAAATCCAACCATGACCACCTGGTTCATGGATTGATACTCAGCCGGGCTTTCATGCATGTTTTAATAGAGATCTTTCCAATTAAGGAAAATTTTTTAAGGTTGTAAGAAAATCTTTATTTTTGTGAGTTTCACTCATTATCACTGGTTCTTTCAGTTATATCATTTGTACTCAAATTACAAAATTTTCCATAAGTAATAAAACAAAATCCATATTTTTAAATGTGGGCTTGTAAAAATACATTACCTAAGAAATCATCCCTTCCTGTTTTCACCCAAACAAGCAGGTATTTTTTCCAAGTGTACAATCAATCTTGTGCACTTGAAATGCTGATGGATAAAATTTGAGAAAATGCATCTCAAAATGTCACTCTAACAAGAAGCAGAATTGTGATGAGGATGAGGAATTTCCTGAAATACACTGTGGGTTACCCATGGGGTATAGGACCCCTCCATCCAGATGCATGTTGGTTTCTAGCCTTGGTGCCTAGGACCTCAGGGAAAAAGTGTTCTAGTGACAAACTCTAGATCCTGGAGAATATCAACAAGAGGAATTTAGGATCTGAAAGATCCATGTATAAGAACTGCCACTGACTTCTCAACAATCTCATCCTCAAATACTACAGTTCTCATTTACAATTCCCATTACTATACCCAACCGCCTAACCAGTCGATTCAGGAAGGATTTTCAGAGTCATGAAAGAGCGGAGGTTATCTTTGGTGAAAGCCTCTTTCAACAACTCCCAATGCACCCCCCAACCCCCACACTCACTCTACCAATGTCTATTTAGAGAGTTCTATCACCTTGAATTTTTTTTCTCTCTCTCTTACTGCCTTATTGCCTTTAGAGAATATTATTAGCTCCTTACTTTGCGGTAAATATCTCCCTCAACTATGGAGAGCAGCTGACCTTGCTTCCCTCTCCCATCTTCTTTTGAAAATCACCAGATGCATTCAATTCTTTAAGAAATGAGGGCTCCACCCTCTTCTCTTTTATCATCAGCATTCCAACAAGGACACTGGCCACCTTTTATCTGCCTCACTCTACTGCCACCGTTCCTTATGATGACCCTGTAAGCTGAGTTTTAACTCAACTTTATGATCAGAAAACCAGAGATCCAAAAATTAAGTAACTTGCTCAATGTCAAAAAACTATGAAAAGACAGCTCTTTTTTTTTAATATATTTTATTGATTTTTTTTTTTACAGAGAGGAAGGGAGAGGGATAGAGGGCTAGAAACATCGATGAGAGAGAGACATCAATCAGCCGCCTCCTGCATGCCCCCCACTGGGGATGTGCCCACAACCAAGGTACATGCCCTTGACCGGAATCAAACCTGGGACCTTTCAGTCCTCAGGCCAACGCTCTATCCACTGAGCCAAACCGATTTCGGCAAAAAAGGACAGCTCTAAGGTTAGACTAGATGTTATCCATCTTCCAGCACTGCCTTCTTACCATGATAGCATATTCCTTCTAAAACGAAAGGGGGATTCTGGATTCTTACCCATTAAAGTGATCGCTGTCACAAAAGGCTGTCACTAAGGTGGCAGACATTCCTTCCAACCACAGTTCTTATAAAACTCGAATGTGGCAACAGCAGGCGAGGTAGAAAGGAGGACAGAGTGACCGGAGACCTGTCAAATCAGATATTTCTGAGTAGCTGTGGGAAGAGTAGACTTTCCCCAATAATATTGCTGCTACCAACGCCTCCCAAACCTAGGGCGGTGCTTGACCAGACCAGCAAGTAAGCTTTACTGAAGAAGTTTAGGATGTGTCCCTCGATATTTGGCAGTCACTTTGGCCAGAAAGAGGAGATGGGAGTCCAGAACCTCTCAATATTCCAGCACCATCAGTCCTAATTACAGTAGGTCCACTCTGCATGCCTCATCCTTAAGATCTCTGGACTCCTCACAGGGTCACCATCAGGTCAGGACTAGCCATTAGGATCTTTGAATCTATTATTCCTTCCCCTTACCCCCAGGCCTATTGTTACTAAAATCGGCCATGCCTGAACATTGAAAGGTTCTGGAACTTCATTCCACTGGGGCTCACTGGTTATATCTGAGCATCTTACTGCTGGTTTGGCCTTTATATTAAACCTGGTTTTGAAAGCACAGCCCGAAGCCATCCCCGCCACCGGCTTCTTTCTCTTTGCTCTGAACGGAGCACATCAAGAGCTGCTCTGAGGGCTGTGACGCGCCTCAGCAGTGACTTGGGTCCTGCTACATGGACCACAGCACTGGGCGCCCGTCTCCTGCGGAGACGCGGGCTTGTGGTTGATAAACACCAGTTCAATAGGGGGAAAGTGGATTGATTCCACTGAGCCCGTACGTAACGGTTCCTTTTCTCAAAGACAAAAGAGGATAATTTTGGTTTCTTCATCGACTCCACATATACACTGATTTTTAATTACAATCAAACATTATTAAAGGAAATCCAAGTGAAACCAGGGGGAAAATTATAGCGAGGGTTTAGTACATAGGATTCCATTTGGTCTGGGGCGGGGAGAGGTTGGCAGGCACTTTCAAGCTTTGTGATTTGGGCAATATTTGATTATGGATACAATTACTCCGAAGGTATTTTACTCAGTGTAATTACATGGAGAATAATATATGGCATACAAGCCACTGCAACCTTTTCCAGTCTGAATGTTGAGAAATGAGATTCCCACAGCTCTCTCTGCCTAAAGACCTGGTCTGATTCTGTCATAGCTCACTGTCTTATCCCAAAGACTTTAGCTGCATAACGTTGCCTTTGTAATTCACCATCCTTTCTTCCAAGAGAGGCAGTGATTATGTGTAAGGACCGGGAGACAAAACTTCTTTCAAATCAAGGCTTTTTCCTTAGGTGCCTTAGTAGCCTGTGCGGCGAGTCATTGAGTCCATTTCAGTCTCCTCACCTATACAGTGGGCATGAAACAATGTCTGCCTCATCAGATCATTGGGAGGATCCAATGCAATGCCGAGGACCAAGCGATTGGTGCACAGGCAGTAATCAAAGTTAGTTGTCATTATTACTGGGGTCATAAACGTTCTTAAAGGAACTATGTGGGGAATGGCCATATCCATATTATAGGAGGCTCATCTGCCACATGAGAAACATTCCTAAGGATGTGGGCTCTGCTTCCATAAATGACTTCAGCTTCTTCAGAATGACCAAGATGGTTCTAGACCCTCCAAGTCCCAGGAGGACAAGTGGAGGCCATGTTCCTTTGATTGTGAACTAGAGGCCTGGTGCATGAAATTTGTGCATGGGTAGGGTCCTTAGGCCTGGCCAGCAATCAGTGCTGATCTGTGGGGCAACTGGTGGGGTGATCAGAGGGCCCCCCCACTGGCACCCGCCTTGGCTGGCCTGGGGCCTGCAGGCTGGGGGCAGGTTCTGCACTGAGCATCTGCCCCCTGGTGGTCAGTGCATGTCAGGGTGAACAGTTGCTTTACTGGTCGTTCTGTTGCTTGGTCAATTTGCATATTAGGCTTTTATGATATAGGATAAGACACTAGACTGAAGATTTAGTTTGTACATTATTATTATTCTTTCGTTGAAGATGATTGAGCCTCCTAGGGGCTCCTAGACTATGGTGATAATAACAGCTGCTTTCAAGAAATGCTTATGAAAAAATGAAATAATCTTGTGGGGTTGAGGTGCTTGGGAAAGAAGAGGAGGCTGGCTTGCAACTGCCTCAGCGCTGAGCTCTGCTGTTGTTTCTCTGTTGACGCTCCTGTGATTGATTATTTCACCCAGACCAGTGTTTCTCAGTGGGCGGTCCTCTGAGTCACCTGGGGGAGGAGCTTCTTAAAATGCGGATGCC
Source organism: Lasiurus cinereus (assembly GCA_011751065.1). Lineage (NCBI taxonomy): Eukaryota > Metazoa > Chordata > Mammalia > Chiroptera > Vespertilionidae > Lasiurus > Lasiurus cinereus. The sequence continues at coordinate 1,812,720 of JAAGEH010000022.1, forward strand.
TGGGCCCCACCCTAGATTCTCAGGGTCCCAATCTCTGGGCGCGTCTGTATCTTACCCAGAGTGCTAAGCAAACCTCATGCACATTCAGGAGTGAGAGCCTGGGATACAGAATACAATTGAGCATATTGTCACTACCGTCGTTATTTCAACGTCAAGCTTATCTCATTCTGTGTTGAGAAGAAGAAAAGAAATAAGTAATACCTTCAATGGCATATTCATTCCTGGGCTACAGGTCTTCTATTTGCACTTTTCTGGGAAACGGGAATTAGGAGATTTACTGAACTCCTTTCAATGTCAGAATGAAGACGTTTAGTGAGTGTTTAGGGCTCTCTGCGGAAGGGAGTATAAAAATGTGCCAAGCATTATTATAGGAAGAAGTATGTAGGTGGGGTTGATGTATGTATGCCCCAAATCCCCGTTTGCCATAATTTAGGAACATGAGTGGTGCCAGTGAATCGTAGAGCTAAGCTATGGTTTGGGCTTCGTGGAGGGAAAGGAGGGCGTGCCTCCCCCCAGGGAGCGATGAAACCTCAGCTGAGCGTGGAAGGGGTGTGGAGTCGAAGGGAAACCTGTTCTCCTGTGAAAACATGCACATGTGTGGAACTGCGTCGCTATAATCGGGACACCACCAGGTTCACAGATGTGCCCAATTTTCTGTTTCCTCTATATTTCACCAGCTTCCCGGCTCAGTGACAAATGAGGGAAGCACTAAACTGGTTTCGCATCTCACAGAAGGCGCTCACAAATCTCCGAGGTGGGAACGACCCTCACCAGCGCTAAGAGCTGAGGGCTGCATCTGTCCAATCCATCTCGGGGACACACTGAGCGCTCTGTTGTTTTGCATGCAGCACATCGAAGAACTCCCATGATTCTAAGTCAAAGGTTTTGCAGGTTTTTAATATTTCCTACAACTTTTATCATATTACACTCTGTTAGTACAGTTTTTTAATACTGTATTTAAAATCTTTTTTTGAAATATTAATTTTTATGGTGTGTAAATATTTAAAATTGTTTTTCTTAAAATATTAAAAAAAATCCCTTTAAAAAAAAAACACCTCCTCTCCCAATGATTTTCTTTTTAAAAATATTTTATTGATTTTTTCCAGAGAGGAACGGAGAGAGATAGAAAGTTAGAAACATCGATGAGAGAGAAACAACGATCAGCCGCCTCTTGCATGCCCCCCACTGGGGATGTGCCCGCAATCAAGATTCATGGCCCCGACCGGAATCGAACCTGGGACCCTTCAGTCCGCAGGCCGACGCTCTATCCACTGAGCCAAACCGGTTTCAGCCCCAATGATTTCCTTCTTCTATTCTCACATTTTTAAGTACCTGTGATTGATAATTATAGAATGGAATCAGAAAAGAGTATCTGGCTGCGGACATCTGAAATGGAGCAAGATAAACCCTACATCCTGTCTCTCCCGCTATATGTGCTTCTGACCATTTTTAGCTCCTAAAAGACTAGGAGGCTCTTAAACCTTAAAACTCTCCTATTAACCCTCCACCCTCCTTTCTCCCCGAAACACACACCAAAGGAAGGTAGGAGTTTTATACTTCGGAAAACAAACAAACAAAGTACCATAGTGGGCAACTGTTTTCTTGTGACCATCAGCACCCCGCCCCCATCCTTCCCCCCCCTGTCTCCCCTACACAGACATAGATATACACACACACACACCTTTTCTGTAACAGGACTTCAGCTTCCTTTGAAGGAAATCACCTGCCTCTATCAAGTACAGACTTGAAGTTCTGTCCATTAAGATGCCCCCTGTCCCAGCCAATGAGTCAGCGCCTGACCCCCAGTGAGCGCTCACTCCCAGGGCAGGGTCTTGCCAAGACTGTCTACTGCTTCCTACCACCTCGCTGGTCCAATCACCCAGAACTGCTGCGATTCTCCCAGTGCCCCCAGCTCCTCAGGGTCTGCACAACGAGTCCCTCTGCCTGCAGGCCCTTCTCTGTCCACCTGGAATGTCCTTTCGCACAGCCCCTGGCCCACGTGGCATCCCTGTGCCCACAGGAAAGGCACCCCATGCTTAGGACACGTCACTTCCCTCTGTCAGAAAACTGCTGTTAAAACATCGAGTCAAAAATTGTAGGAAATTCTTGTTCAAAATATACGGATCTAGCACGTCCACGATGTACCTCATGCCTCTTCAGGTTGAACAGCACACATCGTCCTGGGTGGTTCTGGGCAAAGAATCCAGAGAAGCTCACAGAGAAACAGCTCGGGGGCCCTCCCACGTGGTTTTCTATGTGTTTGATTACATGCCTGTCACCCCACAAAAAAGGGAAGGAGGCCGAGACCGGTTTAGCTCGGTGGATAGAGTGTCGGCCTGCAGACTGAAAGGTCTCAGGTTTGATTCCTGTCAGGGGCATGTACCTTGCTTGCGGGCACATCTCCAGTGTGAGGCGTGCAGGAGGCGGCTGATCGATGTCTCTCTCTCATCAATGTTTCTAACTCTCTATCCCTCTCTCTTCCTCTCTGTAAAAAAATCAATAAAATATATTTAAAAAAAAGGGGGGGGCGTGGAACGAGGAGGGACTGGTCCTGTAACTCCAGGGACCAGTGTCGGTAAATGGCAGATGCTCGGTACATTTTTGTTGAAGAAGTATTCCTACATGGTACTCAGTGTAGGGCCTGCCACATAAATCAAGTGTTCGGATTTAATTATAAATTGAAGGTATTGGCACTTTTATTACACACCCCCTCATCCCCCGGGTTTGGATAGTATGTGTGTGTGTGTGTGTGTGTGTGTGTGTGTGTGTGTGTGTTAGATATTAATGATAAAATATCAAACCCTAAGTGAGGATGTTTCCATCTTTCACTAATGTGCCTTGCTAGTACCTAACACAGTGTAGATGCTCAATAAACATTTGCTAAACGAGCAAATGTGTGGATTAGAACAAAGCGAGTGTCATTATGGCTCTTCTTGATGGGCCAGAAACACTGGGGCTCGTTTCCTTAATGAAGGGTAGAGCTGCAAGCGGCTAAAAGTCTCTCTGCCTCATGATGCGTGTTGGAGAAAGCACGCTCCCCAGATATACAGTGGTGCCTCGAGATGCGAGTGCCCTGACATACGAGATTTTTGAGATACGAGCCGTCGAGCAGCGATTTTTGCTTTGAAATACGAGCAACAGTTGAGATAGGAGTCATCTCGAGGATCGGCCGGCTGCACACGACCCACCAGTTTACCGAGACTCGAGCATCTCATCGTCTCCCACGCCTCAAGGTTACAGAACGAATTAAACTCGTATCTCGAGGTACCACTGTAAAAGCAAAATCTCTGTCCCATTGAAGCCGCTGGCAGGAGAGATGCGGAGAAGGGGAGAAGCCGCGATATGAGGTGCCGAATCAAACGCGACTCCCTTCCCTCCATTTCTTTCCTTTCACCCAGATAATGTTTCAAAAAGACCACTTGTAAACGGCTGCGCTGATTGAATGTTGCGTTTGGCTTCCATTCTGTGAGGTCAGCAGAAACGCTGATGAGGGGAGGGAGCTCAGAACCTTGGCTGTGCTCCACCGTCACCAGCCGAGTCGGGGCTGCACCAGAGTTGAAGGCAGGGATTTGGTTTTTCAAACAGAAAGTCCAAGTCCAGAAATGATTGCCCGGTCGCCCCAAATGCCGGCACCTCGGAGCCCACTCAGTGACAAGCGACAGCAGCCGTGAGTGAGCCTCATCCCGAAAGACCTCATTTGCTCCCTCCACACGTTTCGGGGTGCCTGGGAGGGAAGCTGACAGGCAGGGCTGAAGGACACACGCCCCCCGGGTAACCTGAGACCCCGCACAATGCTTTGATCGGAAGATTGAAACACCTCGGGTGGGTCCCTCCCGTCTCCCTGCTTTGAATCGGTACGGGATCAGCAGACTCTGCGATAGTATATTTGGTGACAAGAACTTTCAAAACGTTGGCAGTCGTTGGATGGGGGAGATTGTGTCTTCCTCTGGGTACAATCCTCACGAAATGGGGACCAATGAGCATCTGTGCTCTGGGGGGCCAGAGGACACTGCCAGGCTGTGTGATGCATTCAGTACCGAAGGCACTGGTATCAGTAAATGGTGACCGGTATTGGTAAATGGTGAATGGTATCAGTAAATGGTGACCAGTATTGGTAAATGGTGAATGGTATCGGTAAATGGTGACTGGTATTGGTAAATGGTGAATGGTATTGGTAAATGGTGAGCAGTATTGGCAAATGGTGAATGGTATCAGTAAATGGTGACCAGTATTGGTAAATGGTGACCGGTATTGGCAAATGGTGAATGGTATCAGTAAATGGTGACCAGTATTGGTAAAAGGTGAACGGTATTGGTAAATGGTGAATGGTATCAGTAAATGGTGACCAGTATTGGTAAAAGGTGAACGGTATTGGTAAATGGTGAACAGTATTGGTAAATGGTGAATGGTATTGGTAAATGGTGACCAGTATTGGTAAATGGTAGATGCTCAGCACATTTCTGTTGAAGAAATGAATGGGGCCTATGGGATTTCCAAGGACTTCAAGGTTAATCTAAACGCTGAACTTTTAAAACCAAACAAAACTGTGCATTCAAAAAATGCAAAAAGGGCAAACTGGAATTAACAGATGTTTAGTTAAATGTCTCCAAAATGTAATAATATGTCAGATTCACCTAAGTGTTCAATTTAGAATTCATGAACTATTGATTATACTCTAGAGTAGTGGTTCTCAACCTTTCTAATGCCACAACTCTTTAATACAGCTCCTCATGTTGTGGTGACCCCCCAACCATAAAATTATTTTTGTTGCTACTTCATAACTGTAATTTTGCAACTGTTATGAATCGTATCTGTGTTTTCCAATGGTCTTAGGCGACCCCTGTGAAAGTGTTGTTTGACCCCCAAAGGGGTCGTGACCCACAGGTTGAGAACCGCTGCTCTTGAGCAATTTGTAGGCTCAATTGTGAACATTTTGAAGGGATCACGAAACCTTCGTCAGTCTTAAATTGTGTTACTCATTGCTAAGTAATTTTAAACACAGGAGCATGAGCATCGATTGTGTAAAATGTATGAACATTATGACATGGGATGGGGATGCATGTCCATATATTTGCTGTCACGTGCATGGGAGAGGTATTACTGGGGTCTCTGCGGGTGACTCTAACCCATAGTGAGTTGGAAAAGGACCCAGGACCCATCTCCTGACCTGCTCACATGTCCCTGGCAGAGTCAGCCATGGAGCTGGAGGCAGCAGTGCAGGCGAGAGCGCGCTCCATTTGCAGATGGACACCGGGTTCAAGTTCTGGGTGGGATATTGACATGATCTCAGGGGCTTCAACTCATCAAGACAAATGGGCTCCATCTGCAAAAAAATAAGAATAAATAAAAAAGGTATTAAGGTGCTACAGTAGATAATGCATTAGGTTGTACTAGATGCAACACCATTTGCAGAACGAAACAGGCCTCCTACCATTTAAAAGCGTTTGGTAAAGTGCAAGCTACAGGTGTTGACGTAAGAAATGCCCACACCTGCAGAGATTGCTCATGCATTTATGGGAACCAAAGGGACGAACATCGTGGGGAAACTATTTTTTTGGAGGAAAGGCTCCAGAGAAGGGCCGTTTTGCAGCTTCTTTTATGCATTGGACCCAAAGCGGGAGGCAGCGACATGCAATCCACTGGCGATGGATGAAGGGGCCAGCAGGACACAGAGCCGGGGACTCTCAGGGGCTGGAGGGAAAGGTAGAACATTCACTGTGGCGTCCACAGGGGCAGGCACCAGCCGCTAATGAGCACTCACAGCGCAGAGGCCGGGAGAGAACCAGGAGGGGCGCTCAGGCCTGCTCTGGGCTGCAGGCGTGCCCGCAGGGGCTGCGAAAGGTCACCCTGACATTTGGAAGGAATGTTATCTCAGAGGCCAAAACACGGCGGGCTGGTTCACTCCGGGTAAAAACTCACCTTTTCCGGGGAGGCTGCAGGCCTGGTGCGTGACGGCCCGCCCGGCGGTCTCGCTTTGGAGGGGGATGTGGATGCTCAGACCCTCCTCCGTGGCTGCATTGGTCTCAGAGTTTGTCAGGCCGCCATGCAGGCATCCCCCGAGCGGGCCGGGTTTAGTGTGCGCCCCCTCTTCTGTCCACACAGGGACTGAGGCTCAGGGAGAAGGGGGAAGCAGGCAGAAGGGAGGAGGAGGAGGATCTGGGGGATGCCGGCGTGGAGAGCAGGTGGGGGGCGGGCCCAGCGCCTGGGCTTCTCAGTTCCCCGCGGCAGAGGCGGCTCGCTGGTGCCTGGCAGCACTTCTGGGTCAGCAGCTGTGCCCCCTCCCGACAGTCCCAGAGCTGTGGCCACCAGGAGGCTGGGGACGGACCTTTGTGTGTCCCCAGAACCACAGACATAGTCCTTGGACTTCCTCATCCCCCCACCCCGCCCTCCCTCCCTCTGAGCAAGTGGAGAGGATGGTGGGGCCTGAGATATACTCTCCCAGGCAGGCCCAGCCCTGGAAGCTCGCACTGACCGTGGGGTTCCCAGACGCAGACTGTCCCACAGCCTATAAGGTCACCCTGGCCACCCCCTCCTCCCCCTCCCACCCCTGACGCCTGCCTCTGGAAGACCCCGCAGCGAGCTGGATGGAGGAGGCCTCTCTGAGCTTTAGATTTATTTTGCCTTGAACACGCTTTCTGCTTTTGCGGGGCTTGTAACTGGCAGAAGCACTGTCTTTCCACCTTGATCTCCGACCCTCCCCTCTATTTCCAGAGGACAAGGTACCATTTATGGAAAACCCCAAGGAATCCACAAAAACACTTGGGACGAATAAACAAGTTCAGCAGGGTTGTACAATCCAAGGTCGATAATATATCAATTATCAATGGCATCTTTCTACGTTAACAGTGAACATCCAAACATGAAATGGAGAAAATAATGTCATGCATAATAGCATCCACAAGAGTAAAACATTTAGTCATAAATAGCATCAACAAGAATAAGATACTTAGTCATAAACGTAACAAAAGACTTAGGCACTGAAAACTGTACAACAGCGCTGAGAGAAAAGGGAAATAAACGAAGACACCCATGTTCATGGATGGAGGCCAGCTTGGCTTGAAGACCCAGACCTGGGGGACCCGGAATGGGGGAGAGGCTCAGCAGTTTTGAGAGAAAAGGCCCAGAGGTCATTGCAAAAAGCTTTTCGATGGGCTGTTTGGCCAGAGAGGAGCCTTAAGAGTAAAGCTCGCCGAAACCAATTTGGCTCAGTGGATAGAGCGTTGGCCTGGGGACTGAGAGGTCCCAGGTTCAATTCCGGTCAAGGGCATGTACCTTGGTTGCGGGCACATCCCCAGTAGGGGGCGTGCAGGAGGCAGCTGATCGATGTCTCTCTCATTGCTGTTTCTAACTCTCTATCCCTCTCCATCCCTCTCTGTAAAATATCAATTATATATTTTAAAAAAAGAGTAAAGCTCGCACCCAGAATTTCCTTCTTCCTTCTAGAAACTTCCTTCTACTTTGGGCTTTGGGTAGGTAGGGAGGGGAGGATGGTGGTGGTAGAACTTTCCAGAAGGTTCTAGACTTTCTCAGAATCCTCTGGCTTCAGACTCCCTGGGTTATGGGAAAGGAAAATGAGGGGAAAAAAAGAAAAAAAAAGGAAGAGTAAAGGCCAGCCAGCTCGGCCATCTCCTACCACCCCCTCGGTGGTGGCTCCTGGCTGCTGAGGGTCGCCTGGGCGGGTTTCCCCAGAGGCCCGGGCTCTGACCCCCCCGGCTCTCGATTGATTCTTTCCTCCTATAAAGCCGGGCCTCGGGACTTAATGAGGGAGAAATGGGATGTGATTTTTTTTCCCCTCCAGAGTCACTCGGGTCTGATCTGCAGGATGATTAGCGTGGCTCAGCCTCAGTTGGGATATTATGGCTTAAATTATTCCTATTAGTTTCCAGCTGACCTTGGAACACAAACGTTACATCTGATTTCAATGAAACCCTAGACGTTGTTGTTCTCAGTCAACTAATGAAACAGTTGAACCTTCCCATGACTTGCGGTAATTACAATACAGGGCAAGCATTATCACGAATCATGCGAACCGATTTACAAGAGGGCCAGCCCATGGGTCTGGGCCCGGTGCACCGAGACCCTGGAGAGGCGAAGGAGGGGAAAAATGCTGTGCCATCCCCGAAGGTCGCGCACGGCTGCCCCCCCACCCCGCCTCCCCTCCTCCCGGCAGTGCTGCTTGGGTGCCGTGAGTTTTGGCACGCCGGACTGGTTACCAGAAACATGATGTTAACAGGAAAAGCCACTTGAAAAGTCTGTTTGATGCTTCAAGCTCTCCAGTACGCTCTAAACGTTTAAACCAATACTCCAGGCTGATTAAAGCATTTATGGAAAATAAAAGTGTTTTTTGCTCGAGGGGGGAACAGAGGAGGGATCTTGGTTTGTTGCTGCTTGTTTGTTGGGCTTTACTGAGGTGTAGGACACAAACCCCCCCAATTGGACAGATTTCCCAGTCCTAATTTAGTTTTAAAAGTTTGAGAGGATGCCACCCCAAACAGTTTACTCCGACTCAATGGGTTTTCAAGTCAAATATAATGACCCTTCCGTCCGGGGAGAGGAGGGGGGGTCCTCTTCCTGGTTCCACCCCTGCTTTGCTGGATGCAGTGCCTGGCGCATAGGAGGTGCTTCAGAAACGGATAATGAACTCGGTGCCTGAAAACCAGGGACTCAGCCGCCTAACCCACTTCGTAGTGCTCCATCATCACCTCTTATGTATTTGTTTTAAATATATAATATATATTTTTTGCTGAGACCCGTTTGGCTCAGTGGATAGAGCGTCAACCTGCAGACTGAAAGGTCCCAGGTTCGATTCTGGTCGGGGGCATGTGCCTTGCTTGAGGGCACAACTCCAGTAGGGAGCGTGCAGGAGGCCGCAGATAAGATGTCTCTCTCTCATCAATGTTTCTGACTTTGTATCCCTCTCCCTTCCTCTCTGTAAAAAAATCAATAAAATACATTTTAAAAAATAATAAAATAAAATAAATAAAAAATATATATTTTTATTGATTTCAGAGAGGAAGGGAGAGGGAGAGAGACAGAGAGATGTCAATGATGAGAGCGAATCATCGATGGGCTGCCTCGCCTCCTGCACGCCCCCTGCTGGGAATCAAGCCCACCATGGGCTCTGACCTGGGATCCAACTGTGACCTCCTGGACCACACTCAACTACTAAGCCTGCCCAACAGGGCATCACCTCCTATTTGAGTGGGTATTTCGCGGGTGCTTTGTACGCGCTGTGTTTTGGACTGGAATCCCATCTCAGCTCCCGGTCCCCGGCCCCTTATGTGCCTGATGAACTCCTCTTCATTCTCCACATGCTGTGCTCTAAAGATGCCCAGGCCTGCCCACAGCTCTGGAGCCAGACAACCTGGGTCTGATTTCTGGCCCGGCCACTTACAAGTGGCTTCGACAAAGGACTCTTTGGGCCTTGGTTTCTCTACAGGGAAAGTGGGTTTAGGGGGGATGAAGTGGGTGAATGTGTATCAGAGGGTGATCACTCCGTGAATATCCGTGCTTGGGGCCTTGGGTTACTTTCCAGCTGTCCCACCAGGATTTGTTTACTGACAGTCCCTTTGCTCAGTGGCAACACATCCAGAGAAGGACTCATGTCTCAGTCTTTTCTTCGTACTCACGGTTACAAAGCACAGGCTCTAAAGCTGGTAAGTAGGCCATCCATGGTTGCCGGGTATTTTTGTTTGTTTGTTTTTTGTTTTTTTAAATATATTTTTATTGATTTTTTACAGAGAGGAAGGGAGAGGGATAGAGAGTTAGAAACATCAATGAGAGAGAGACATCGATCAGCTGCCTTCTGCACACCCCCCACTGGAGATGTGCCCGCAACCAAGGTACATGCCCTTGACTGAAATCCAACTTGGGACCTTTCAGTCCGCAGGCCAACGCTCTATCCATTGAGCAAACCGGTTTCAGCTGGTTGCTGGTTTGAATACAACAAACCCAATCCCTTTCTTGGGAAGGCCCCATTCCCTTTGAGGGTGGTGAGCCAATTTCTCTCCACCTTCTTAGGGAAGTTTTTCACCTGGAAATGCATGGGGTTGGAGATCCACACATTCCACTTCCCATGACCCCCCCTTGCTGGGGACGAATTAGAGACATCAAATCTTCTCCAAGAATTCTGAGATAGCTAAGTGTTCTCCGTTGCCCAAGTTTCCTCTGAGGGACACACAGATGGACTTGTGGCATCATGTTGCCTTTAAGAAATGTTTTCCCCTCTCCTCGTCATTGTCTTCAGCCAATTCCCATCATTCTTCTGGCCTTTCATTTTCTCAATGAAGGTTACCTCTCCCGAGCTTGTACAGCCAGGGCTGGGGAGAGGAGAGGTTTGGGGTCTACCACTTTCTTCCAAAGCTATCATTGATTGGAAGCATCTGGTTTTTCCGCCCCCCCCCCAACTTTTAACCACATTTTGAGAACTTGCACAAAGTGTTTCCCAGGGTCTGTTCTGAGTGACATCATTCCCCAAGAACCTAAGTAGTCAAAGAGAAATCATAATAAAAAAATGCACGTTGGGGCCACAAAAAATAACACACAGCATAAAAGTGAAGCCATTTTGTTGTTTCTAGAAAAATACTTGCTTACACTCTGAACACTTCGGGTGAAGCTCTAGTATTAGGGTTAAAAAATACAGATGTATTTATAGAAAAATGTCACAGGAGTAGGAATAAAGCTGCTACTTGCACCGGGCAAAAATCCTGACCGTGGTCAAGAGGAACTGAGGCCAAAACCGGTTTGGCTCAGTGGATGGAGCGTCGGCCTGCGGACTGAAGGGTCCCAGGTTCGATTCCAGTCAGCGGCATGTGCCTTGGTTGTGGGCACATCCCCAGTGTGGGGGGTGCAGGAGGCGGCTGATCGATGTCTCTCTTTCTAGCTTTCTATCCCTCTCCCTTCCTCTCTGTGAAAGATAAATAAAATATATATTTTTTAAAATTTTAAAAAAAGAGTAATCTGTGGTGTTTTTTTGTTGTTGTTGCTGTTCTTGTTTTTTTTGTTTGTTTGTTTTGTTTTTTAAGAGGAACGGAGGCCTGAGAAGCCCTGGGTCAGAGAATGCTCCTGATGCTTCTCATCTGCTCCATGAGGAGCAGGAGGGGGGAACCACACCCTGGAGAGGGGCTCCCCACCAGCCTCTGCCTGTTCCTTCCAGAGTCCGCCTGGGGAAACGGTGGCCACACTGAGTTGTTTTGGAGGTGCTGAAGGCTGCACCCCCAGGGCTGCCTTGGCTGGGCAAGGAGCCAGCAGGCGGGTCCCAGGCGCAGCCCTGCGCCTCCAGCTCTGCTCAGAGAGGAACCTGGACTCCTCCTGGCCCTGACGCAACAGCTTCTTCTCGCAGCAAAGGGCTTCCAGGCCCCGCTGGCCGTTTCCCGGTGAATTAGCTGTGTTTTCCTGTTGTGGAAACAAGCACGGAGTGGCCCTCACCAAACCGGTTTGTCCTCGGCCCCGAAGGAATGACAGTCCCAGGAGCTCCCTCAGGTCCCTGGATCCACCGCCTCCGGCCTGGGCCCTCCCACTTCCTGCAGAGTTATGTCCAGTTCCCTGTCCACCCGGTTCTCTGTGTCCCGGTAACTCCTTCGCACCACGGCTGTCAGCGGGCAGTGTCCCTCGTAGAAAACTTATCCTTGGCCGTGTAGCTATTTCTTCCTTGTAGAACAGTGGTTCTCAACCTTCCTAAGGCCGAGACCCTTGCATACAGTTCCTCATGTGATGGTGACTCCCAACCATGAAATGTTGCTACTGTGATGCATCGTGATGTCAATATCTGCATTTTCCGATGGTCTTAGGCGACCCCTGTGAAAGGGTCGTTCGACCCCCAAAGGGGTTGCGACCCACAGGTTGAGAACCGCTGTTGTAGAGCGTCATCCATCTCCATTCCCCGTGGTGAGGGATGTGTGCCAATTCACATTGTTTCCCCACTTCCCACACTTAGCGCACCCTCTGTGTCCACCTGGCACCGGCCCACGGCCAGGTCCAGAGAGATGGAGCCGAGGAAGGTCCAGGTCCTGAGTCGCTAGGCCTCCACACAATGAGTTCCTCTTACTTTTCCTTCTCTGCCAGCCTCGCGCTGCTCCTGACTTCTTCTCAGGACCAGCCCTCGGCCCAGGGGGTGAAAGGGCCAACTGTGTCCGGGGATGTGCTTCCTCCCCCGGCTCCTCCCCAGGCACCCACTGCTCCCCAGGATCCCCTGCGGGCCCCACCCGGGCTCACCCCTTTGGCTTTTCCACCCCATCTCTACATCCTCATTTTCTCACCATTTATATTCTTTATTTTTTTTTAATATATTTTATTGATTTTTTATAGAGAGGAAGGGAGAGGGATAGAAAGTCAGGAACATCGATGAGAGAGAGACATCGATCAGCCACCTCCTGCACGCCCCCTACTGGAGTTGTGCCCACAAGCAAGGTACATGCCCCCGACCAGAATCGAACCTGGGACCTTTCAGTCTGCAGGCCAAACCGGTCTTGGCACCATTTATATTCTTTTCTACAATCATAATAAAGTATTTTGTGCTTATACATGAGTGATTAGGAAAATTAAAAATTAATATATAACATATAATGGCTATATATATATAATTATATATCATTTTAATATAGACATACACAGACATACTGTATATACATGTTATATATACATATTATATATACTTTTATAGTTTTGTAGCTTCCATTCTTATTTTCCTCTGTTTCTCAATTGCCATTTATTCCTATTGTTGCATTCATATTTTTAATTACTGGAAGGTATTTTTTTAATATCATATGACCTTGAATTAAGGAGGGCTTTTGCTTGTTTTATTTTTGTCCAAAAACAATTCCACAGGAGAGAGGGAGTTGTCGAATATCTGAGTCCTACAAATTCTCTCATATCACAGACACTTGCTGCAGTATTTTCCCTAACAACACTATAGTTTAGGCATTTGTGTTATTTCAAGCATATAAGAAATTTTCCAGAAAGAGTTCATGGGTAATATACTTTCTGAATTCCTGCATGTCTTCCCATTTCATTAATAGTTCAGTTGTGGAAATAGAATACTAGGCAATCATTTAGGGTTTGCTGTTGTTGTTGCCTTTTAATAATCCTGAAGATATAGCTTCATTGTCATCCAACACACAGTGTTGATGAGCAAAAGTCTGTTGTGTATCTGATCCTCTTCCTCTGTCAGTAACAAAGCAGTTATGATTCTACCAAGTATTTTGAGTGCTTTTGTCTTCCCAGCAAGAGGTAAGGTTGCACTTCTTGGTCCCCTTGAGCTCAAATAGGGTCATGTGACTGATTCTGGCCAACGAGCTGTGAGCAGAAGGATATGTGTCATCCCAGGCCAGACCTGAGAACCTCCAGCTCTCTCTCTCCTTTCTCTCTGCCATTAAAATGACGGAGTTCTTTGTCGTGGACCCATCAGCGAAGGACCCAGAGTGAAGATGGCCATGGCTCTGGAGCACAGCCTCCGCATGTCTGTTGTATATTCTGGAAATACTCAACCTCTCTCATGGTCCTTTCTCAGCTCCCCTAACCCTCACTACAAAACCTTAGGCACAAATCATGTACCTCTTTTGTAAAGCTATATTTTGGCTTTAGCTCAAGGACCAAAGATCCTGCTGCCAGCTACTGAGAGCCAGAGTTAAGGGATTAAACTCAACCCTTTGCATTTAGTGACTTTGAACTTGGAGCTTTCCTGGGGCTCCTGAGGATGGTCCATGCTTACTTCTGGTATCCAAGGCTATGGCTTTCTCTGTTTTCACTCTGTCTATTCTGATCACATGTGTTTTCTGTATTGTAAGAATCCTCTAATATTTTTGACTGACAGATGCTTTCCAGCATGGTTCTGCTTTTATGAAAAGAAAGATAACTGAAGCCCTGGCTGGGTGGCTCAGTGGTCCCAGACACCAAAGATGGTATGTTCGATCCCCGGTCAGGGTGTATATGGGAGTCAATCAATCAATGTTTCTCTCTCACCTCTCTTTCTCCTTCTCTCTCATTCTCTCTCCCCACCCCTGTCTTCTCTCTCTAAAAATCAATAAAAACATATCCTCAGGTGAGGATTAGAAAACAACTCTACTATCATTTCAAAGGGATGTTTGGAGAGAAGGGGAGGTGGATATTTCTGCTCAGTCTGCCATTTTTAACTGGAAATTAAATTTCAAACAATAACTTTGCAATGAAAAAATCCATACTGATTCTGAGTTGTCTAAATGAAAGATGAGAGCCTTAAAAACATGGACCATCACCTTCTTCGGGAACCCTTAATTAACAATTGGAAGCACAATTTTAGAACGACAAGAAAGAGTTAAAGAGGTCTGCCTATAAGGATGTCATAAAGAAGATTTGAGGCTTGGGTAACAGGGTATTTGAGGAGAAGTACACGGAATTAGGACTATTTGTTTGAGCCAAATAAAAGTTCAGATTGTCCTAATATAGCAACGCATAAAGTGCTAATGTGCAGATCAAATTTTCTGTGTCTCTACTAAGGCCAAAATAACCAGAAACGGACTTAAATTCCACAAAAAGAGCTTTAGATGAAAGAAAAAAAAAAGAATTTCTGAATGTTAAGATTTTTGACGTGGGCAATGGAGCACCTAGGGAAGGTGGAGAGACCAGTTCTCCAGTTCGCAGGGAAGCGGAAGGGCATGGTTTATGGGCAGGGCTGCTCGTGGACAGGCGTCTGCGTTGGACTCGGTCCCTAAGGCACTGTGGGTCCCTGCAAGACGAAGCTGTGGTAAGTCTTGGGCACAATGGGATGGATCATGCGGCTGGCAGAGCCGTGAGCGAGCATGCCTTCCATCATCCTTGAAACATGACATAAGTCATGAGAAACCTGAAAGAGTAATGTGTCATGGTGGGGTATTTTTGCCAACTATTAAAAGACGCACACTTAACTTTTCCATTATGAACTGGAGCCTCCTTTGGAAGTTGTCTTCTTCCCATAAAGTTTTTTCCAGATAATGTTTTTTTTTTCCCCCAGCAACATTCAACCAGACAGCCTAATTCGTTTGTTATAAACCCTAAATTGCTTATTATTCTCTCATCAGTTATCTCTAACAGTACAGTCCCCCTTCCACCCTAGTCATTGTTTTTCTAGAATTCTCTACATGGGAAAGCAAAGGGGGGGGGAAATAGTTTTTATTTTATTTTTTATATTTTATTGATTTTTTACAGAGAGGAAGGGAGAGAGATAGAAAGTCAGAAACATCGATGAGAGAGAGACATCGATCAGCCGCCTCCTGCACGCCCCACAGTGGAGATGTGCCCGCAAGCAAGGTACATGCCCCCAACCAGAATCGAACCTGGGACCTTTCAGTCCGCAAGCGATGCTCTATCCACTGAGCCAAGCCGGTCTCGGCAAAAAAAAATAGTTTTTAGTAAGGAGTATTTATTTTAACCAGACAAGATTTCAGGTTGTCCTAAAGGTTTCAAATGAATCAAGTGCTAATGAACAGATCAGATTTTCTTTGCACAAAAAAGATATAGATGAAAAAAAAGGCTTTCTGAATGTTAGCGTGTTTAACTTTGCCAAGGAGTTACTAAAAAAAAAGAGAGAGACAGAGAGAGAGCAGAAACTAGTTATCCAATTCTTTAAAAAAAAAAAAATTGGATAGATGGTTTAGTCGTAAAATCTGTCAGTATTACAATGATAGTCTCAAATTTCTGTGAACAGGAAGTTGTTGGACCCCTGGGAATGTCATGAGGGTCTTGCAAATTATGGGTGAGTTCCCGAGTTAACTCTCTGGGGGAAAGACCCAATGTTTTGGGGGGCTGCACATCTGCCTTCGTTGGCTGGGTCTGAGAGGTGGAGGAGGAGTAAGTGCCATAACCCTTCATCTTCTCCGGTGCCTTGGTCAGAGAAGGCCTGAGATGGGTTTATCTGAAGGCCCAGAAATCAAAAGGGCATTGAAGGCTTTATTCTCTCACTCACTCATGTATTCTCCCACTTAATTAAATATTAATCTGATGTTTACCACGGGGCTGGAGTTGAGCAAAGAAATGCAGGATATAGATCTTGATGATGATCCTAAGGGCACCGTGGTTGACGTAAAGATACCAGGAGATACAGTCAAAGAACACAGCTCCTTTCATGTCTGTAAAAAACACAAGAACTTGTCTGCTTTCAGACGACCCCTCCCTGCCAATGAAACCAGCTGACCCCGGGTGCCTATCCTTTGGGATCCTTCAGGAAGTTCCCTTTGCCATGTTTAGGAAGACTTAACCCTCTAGCCCCATCCAGCTGTTCTGGAGGCTCTGGCTCTAGGATCGGGTCCAAGTCACCCAGAAGCACTTCAGCACCTGCTGCTCAAGGTCTGGCCTTTCCCAGACCCACTGAGTCAGACCCTGCTTCGTAACAAGATCCCCAGGAGACTCATTTGCACATGACAGGTTGCAAGTAACCCACGTCTACGTTCTCACAGGGAAAAGGAGTGAATTTCCATCACATTCCCCCTCGGACCTCCACCCACACTCCAGGCAGGGCTGGGCTGTCACGTCCGCTGGCCGTTCATTTGGTCAGTCCTTGTTCAAGAAGAGATCCAGCCTTGTAAGGAAGTAAGACTTGCCAAAAGCAACCCAGCGACGCGGCTACTGATCAACTAACCGACACGTGACCAGGTGTTTACATGAGCAATAGAAAACGGGTCCCAGAAGTGTGAGGCAGAGGTCTAGGTGCAGTGGTTCTCAACCTTCCTAATGCCGTGACCCTTTAAGACAGCTCCTCATGGGGTGGTGACCCCCAACCATAAAATGATTTCCGTGGCTACTTCATCACTGTCATTTTGCTACTGTTATGAACTGTCATGTAAATATCTGATAGGCAGGATGTATTTTCGTTGTTACAAATTGAACATAATTAAAGCATAGGGATTAATCACAAAAACAATATGTAATTATATATTGTGAAATATTTATTTCTAATGACAAATAAATGAAATGTTGTCTTGAATCGTGGTGTAGCATGGGTAACAGTCTTCATATGACAACAGTAAACTACATGGCTACACTTTGCTACACCGAGGAGCGGTGTGTTGGTTCCTAAGACCAGGGGAAATAGGTGTTTTCCAATAGTCTTAGGCGACCCCTGTGAAAGGGTCATTCGACCCCTGAAAAGGTCGCGACCCACAGGTTGAGAACCACTGCCTAGGTGTAAGCCGACCTGGCTGAGAGAGTCCTTTCTCAAGAGCCAGAGCTCAATTCCGGCTCCAAGGCAGAGGTTCCCACTGGAGCGTCAACCGGGCGGCTTGTTCCAATGCGGTCCTGCCCCCCCTCCCCAGAGGGTCTTAGCCAGCAGGTCCAGGATGGGTGCTGACCCTCTGCCTGTGTACCATGGTCTTCCTCCCCCTCCTCCTGCTATGCTGATCTTTCAGTCCCAGGACCACCCACAGCACCTCTCTCACATCGATGTTCCTCTCTGTCTCTCCCTCCCCCTGCCACTCTCCCTAAAAATCACTGGATAAATATCCTCCGGTGAGGATTAACAAAAAATAATAAATAAATAAATAAGTAAATAAATAAATAAATAAATAAATAATAGACTTATGTATATTTAAAATGTTTGGGTTACCAGAGAGCAAAACTAATCTATAAAATGACTTACTAGTAAAGTACGAGTCAAATTAAATGGAATCAAGCCCTTCCAAGGGACTATCTTTATGTTTTAAATATACTCTGTTAAGTTGGATGGCCCTTTAAACATAACAACCAAGTGCATGGGAAGTTCTGAGGGTGCCGGCTAGGTCTTCACTTCCGCCTCTGGCACTGAGTTGTCACACAAAACTGCCTGCCACCTTTTTCATTTTAGAGTTCACGAAATGGTGCGAATTCTATCTGCAGTTTTGTGGGGGGCAAACATGAGCCCAGTGAAGAAGCTCTCTCTTCAAATAAAAAACAATTTACGGAAAAATGACTATTAAAAAAAAAAAACACTTCAAAACTACAGCAAAAGGACAAGTCACAGTAAACACCAACTCTTACGTTGTCAAGATTAGCCTCAAAGAATAAGATATTATTACCATCTTGTGACAATACATCTTATCATTCTCTGGGCTGCATCACGAGTAGAATGCTGCCTCTGATGGTATCATCCCCGGGGGTTGGAGATTTTTAACACCAAGAAGAAGTTCTTGCTTCCTTGTATTTTCGTGACAAAATAGCATTCTTGCTAAAAGGATTAGATTACACAAAGCAGGAAGAAGGAAGAAAAATGTCACGCCGAATTTCAGGTTTCAGCAGGTCCTATGCCAGAGATATGGCTTCCATGCTGTGTATGGCAGATACCTGCAGTTACACAAATTGTACGGAGCTACACTCAGATCAACACAACCCTTCGAGTTAGAAAGTGCTGCCAATTTGGTCAGAAATCTGTGATTTTTAAGATGTTTGCAAAAATCATTTTTCTGTTCTTCAAGTTGGACAAGGAGATCCACTGATCCTTGATGTTAGAAGACATCAAGTGCTTCTATTCATCTGGGAGAATGTTATCCCTCAGCCTTTGATTATCTGGTTCTGAACTCCATAGAATCATGAAACTTGGGGCTTGTCTTCTCTCAGAGCTCTTCCATCCCACTGGCATGAACTTACCAAAAAGTTGTTCACCATATCCCACATCTTCAAAGACCAGATCCCCTCTGTTTCCCCACCACAAAGCCCCCCTTAGACATTTCCTTACAGCTGTAAGAATGAATGCCGGTTGTTACACTAGGAGAGATCAAACCGAGCCCACCACAGAGGTCCACGCAGGAGGATTCTCACAGGGAGAAGGAGACACCGTGATGTGCTCTTCAGTGACCGATGGACCATCCTGACTAGTTCTGTTTTGTTTTTAATCCTCACCCAAAGATATTTTTCCTTTGATTTCTAGAGGGGGTGTGGGGGGCAGAGAGAGATACACATTGATTGGTTGCCTTCCATACAAGTCCCTAACCAGGGCTGGGGATTGAGCTTGCAACTGAGGTACGGGCCCTCGACTGGAATCAAACCCAGGACTCTTCAGTCCATGGGCTGATGTTCTATCCACTGAGCCAAACCAGCTAATGCATTTCTTTTTTTCTTTTTTTTTAAATGGCATGGGTGGAGGTGGAAGAGGGCATAGAGGGGATACATGATGATGGAAAAAAAATATGAAACAAAATGTAAATTAAAAAATAATAAAGTACAATTAAAATTGTAAAAAGATGGTAGCAAAACTGAACAAGCCCCCAGGGCATGAGCAAACTGTGAGAATAAATACAAGGAGAATAACTAACAAATTCTTAAACATATAATCAATAAGGATGTGTGATTATGGCGGCATTTGGGGATTAAAATTGCATTTTTTGACTATTTTTAAAATGTTTCCCACTTGGCAGAACACCAAATGGGCTTTGCCAAGCATTTTTTCTTCTTAATTTTTAAGTACGTATGTATTTCAAGGAAAACTTAATCCATATGTTCCTCTCTCATTTACACGATTTATCAAAATGTTGCTTTGAATGAGCCATTTAATGTCCCAGAAAACCGAAGAGCGCTTCTTTCTTCTCTCAGTACAAATGTTTGCCCCCACCCCAAAAATTAAGTATATGTTCATACTACACAAAAAGCTAATAAAAATTGTCAATTCTGTTTTAATATCAGAACCAAAGAAAGGCTGATAAAATTCAAAATTGCAGAAAAGTGTACATCCCCATGTAGTACTGTATTTTCTAGTTTCTAGAGCCTTCTTTCATGTATGTGGTTCCTATAAATTAAAGAATGTTAGAAGCAAAAGGTACCTTAGAAATGACAAGGTTTTTTTTCTCCCATTAAAAGTGAGGAAACTGAGTCCTAGGGAAGCTAAAGAATCTTCCAAAACCACAAAATTAATTAGTGGCAGAGCCAAGGCATGTGTGTTTCATTAGAGTGACTTCTTTGGTTTTTCTGATTTTAATTGGGATTTTATATGTAACATATAAAAGTGTTGACCTACTACTAGACCATGAGAAAACAGCATTCATTTCTGCATGAAATGTGCCAGCTTGCTTCCAACAGACCAACAGCTGGACAACGGATTGTCAGGGAATCAAAAGTCCAACATCTGGAGTTGCCCCTGAAAATGTCACTAGTGCAATTCAACATGTGATCCGCATTGTATGTTTCCTTCTGTATCCTCACCAGGGTAAACAATAGATACATTGAAAAGAAAAATTAAGTCCAGGTACTTAGCAACCCTTACAGCAAAACAAGCTGATTATGCTTTAACTGATAAGGATTTTTTTAAAAATAGATATGTATTTTTTTATTGATTTCAGAGAGGAAGACAGAGATAGAAACATCAATGATGAGAGAGAATCACTGATTGGCTGCCTCTTGCATGCCCCACACTGAGGATCGAATCTGAAATCCAGGCATGTGCCCTGACCGGGAATGGAACCCTGACCTCATGGTTCATAAGTCAACGCTCAACCACTGAGCCACACTGGCTGGGCTAATAAGGATGTTTCTTCCTCTTCTCCTCCTCTTCCTTCTTCTTCTCCCAAAGGAGAGCATGCTGGGATGCACAGGAGCCTGGTGATGGGCCTACCAGGAAGTCTGGAGGGTCTCAGTGAAGCTCTCAGCCCAAGGGATGAGATGAAGGTACACTTTTGGTTCCGCCTCCATTACCAGTGTTTTCCGGCACCCGTGTCTTCAGGCAGATAAAAGGCACAGGCGAGCAAACCACAACTATCCCCAGGGAAACAAGGAACAGAAGACCTTGGCGGCTCCCATTTGTCCTGTCAGGAGGCCGTCCTAAACTGTAGACCATAGATCACAATCAAGAGAACTTCATAAAATTCTACAGCGTACCGGTGTTTATGTTACTTCCTGTTTGTTCTGCAGCAGTAATTCCCAGCAAAACCCCAGTTTTTAAAAAATGTGATGGGAGGGACATAGAATATGTGGCTTTTGGGAGAGAACTGGGAGGCCTTTCTTGGAGGGAGAAACCAGAATCGTGTAGCGCAGAACAGCTCAATCGCCTCCTTTCACCTTGGAAATGTTTCTTAACCTTGGTGTCCCGGTTTCCTCATCTATAAAATGGGAACAATAACGTTTACCTACTCCCTGAGTGAAGCAATACAGGTAAAGCACTTAGCACAGTAGTTGCACATAATAAGACAGCAATAGGATAACTGTGATAGCCCTGTAATTTTTTTTATACTGAAATAGGAGAGCAGGCTGACGACTAGGTCTTATGACAAACAGGAAAAAAAAAGAAACACAGAAAAGATGATTTAAGACTGATAAAGAGCTCTGTCTGAGTCTCAGCAACCAAAAACCTGTCATGAATTTCCTGAACCGCGATTCAAACCCAACTATGTACTCCAAATGCAAAACGAGGACTCAGTAGATGCCTCTCTAACAAGTGCCCACTAATATCATTGGCAGATAGATTGTAGTAGCCCTACCTTCTCCCATCTTGACATCCAGCCGTCAAAAGCAATAGAATTCAAAGACTGGACAGCCCCTGCCAAACCACTGGACAGCGCAACACAAAACACAAGAGTCCACTGTTTCTGTGAACAGGGGGTAACCCTGTCAACGCAGACTTCCCATTGGTTGCTAATTTGGTTGCCTCGGTCGGTTCCCTATGACGATTACCAATACAAATCTCTACCATCATCTTTTTTTTTTTAATATATTGATTTTTCACAGAGAGGAAGGGAGAGAGATAGAAAGTCAGAAACATCAATGAGAGAGAGACATCGATCAGCCACCTCCTGCATACCCCACACTGGAGATGTGCCTGCAAGCAAGGTACATGCCCCCTGACCGGAATCGAACCTGGACCCTTCAGTCCGCAGGCCTACGCTCTATCCACTGAGCCAAACCGGTCTCGGCTACCATCATCTTTTTAAAAATATATATATTTTATTGATTTTATTTTACAGAGAGGAAGGGAGAGGGATAGAGAGCTAGAAACATTGATCAGCTGCCTCCTGCACGGTCCCAACTGGGGATGTGCCCGCAACCAAGGTACATGCCCTTGACCGGAATCAAACCTGGGACCTGACCTTTCAGTCATCAGACAGACGACGCTCTATCCACTGAGCCAAAATGGTTTTGACTCTACAACCATCTTTTAAAGTAACGTGTATCCTAGAGTAGTTGGGGGAGACTGCTTCATGCTAGCCAGCCTAGAATGTGGGGAGAACAATCACAAGGATGGGGGGAAGCAGCCACAGAAGAAGAGAGGGAGCAGGCTGGGTCCCAGAGGCCTCTGAGGAAGAGAGGAGATCTGGGCGGGGAAGGAATTCTCGGATTCCAGATACAGTGTAGGATCAAACCAGGAAGATGCTGTCTCTCGGTTTCGAATAATGCAATGGTTTGGGGTCTTATTTCCAGGCTTACCATCGACTTAAAAACCTCTACTCTGGTACGTAATCATTTTTTCTTACAACTTTTTTACAGTGG
This sequence comes from Lasiurus cinereus, assembly GCA_011751065.1. Classification (NCBI taxonomy): domain Eukaryota; kingdom Metazoa; phylum Chordata; class Mammalia; order Chiroptera; family Vespertilionidae; genus Lasiurus; species Lasiurus cinereus. Next base: position 1,835,112 of record JAAGEH010000022.1, read on the forward strand.
CTTTGTGAAAGAATTTATTTCCGGGGTTTGGGGAATGCTGAGAAGTCCAGCTCACTAGGAAATACATTCAACCTGGTTACTTCACCAAGCTTCCTGAATGGCCCATAGACGAATGTTATCTCCAATTTGAGAATGGAACAGAACATTGTCTTACCAAATCTCAGCGTTTCCTGCCTTTGAGACGGTACTAAAAAGACTTGTGCCGAAACCAGTTCAGAGAACGTTAGATAGGTCGTCAGCCGAAACCTGGAAATCAAAGCGAAAGAGGATAAAAATAAATAAATAAAAACAAAATCTGTGCGCTTTGGGGAAATGGGTGGTTTGGCGGGGAGGGGGGTGTGGAAGCTAATTTCAAAGGCCTCTTCCTCCACGGCCACTCCCTTCTCTAAGACCTTTCCGCCTTCTTCATTTCAGTTTTGAGTTAGGAACACTGGAACTGATCACTTTTCAGCTTCAATAAGTCCTTGCTAATTATTATAACATTTCAGGTTCAGGAAACTCAAGCCCAGTGTTTGTTAAGTGCTCTTTGCCTTGATTTGTACGCCCTCTTATATTTCAAGGGAAGTTGGGTCCATGTGTTTCTGATTCCTTTTTACTTAACTCATCAAGACATTGTTTCATGGAGGCCATTTGATGTCCAAAGATTCTGCTGAACCTTTTGTTCATTAACCCATAATGCCAGGGGAGTGATAGGCGGTTGATGACAAAAGAACAGAATTAGGGGACCCGGGAACTGACTGTCTTAACCTCTGTCCCGACACCCTTTCACATGATGACGGGATACTTTTCTACATATTTGTGTTATTTGGGTAGAGAGAGCAGTGTTTTAGGTCGGGTGTAGAGATTTTTATAATAAAATATTATTTTGGAGAGTCTTTGTGACTAGGAAGGCATGTTATAAACCGATACCAACATAGCTCTTGCGTTGAAAGCGGTTTTTGCCTTGTTTTGAGGTGGTGGTTACAGCCATTTTCCTGGCCAAGTACTACAACTCAAAACTAAAATGTCAAATGGGGATTAGACAAAATTTAATGTGCCCACCTGACATCATAATCTTAAAACGGATTTATATACTGGGAAAGTACGGTACTGCCTACGGGTTTCCTACTTGAGTGAACAATCAAACCTTCAATCTGTTGAATAACTTGCAGAAAGGGTGGGTATTTGCCATAGACCATGGTTGGTAAACTCATTAGTCAACAGAGCCAAATATCAACAGTACAATGATTGGAATTTCTTTTGAGAGCCAAATTTCTTAAACTTAGACTATATAGGTAGGTACATTGTTATTAACTTAATTAGCGTACTCCTTCAATCGCACGGTACCACCCGCATGTGGTATTTTGTGGAAGAGCCACACTCAAGGGGCCAAAGAGCCACAAGTGGCTCTTGAGCTGCAGCTTGCCGACCACTAGCCATAGACAGACCTTTCTGTTTCTGACTCAGAGGCAGAAATTCTCCTAATATTTTACTCAGGAGCATGGGTTACTACTGTAGCCAAAGTTCCTCTACATAAAGTGGCAACAAATGAAATGTGTTTTTAATTCATTCATTTCAGCTTTACACCAGGTTCATTATCCTGCAAGCTCACAAATTTTTTTCTTTCTTTTCTCTTGATCACTTTATCTCCAAGCAATGGCTTAGTGTCAGGTAAAGGGTTCAGTCAAACATGGCGTAAGCATACCCAGAACAGACTGAGATGCACAGGCAGAGTCGTAGACATGTAGCCCCTTCTCTCAGCATCTCAGGAAGAGGGGTGTTTGTTCAGGGCATGGTCAGATGCACCACAGATGTACTGCAGGAGAGGGTCCCAGCCCTTCTTTTCCTCTTAAAGGGCTCCCAGGAAAGCAGCCTTGTCATAAGGGGAGCAAAACAATGTAAGTTTTGTTACTACCATATTTTCTGGTGTATAAGATGACCCCCAACTTTTCCAGTTAAAATACAGAGTTTGGAATATACTCACACTATAAGACAACCCAGTATATAAGTCTTTTGAGAAGATTTTTCTGGGTTAAGAAGTCGTCTTATATGCCAAAAAATATGGTAGTTGCTCAGGGGCAGTACATACCAGTGCTGGGTATACCAGCTGCCCGGCATCACTATCCCTTGGAGACCTCATAACCTGTTGAGGCTGACCACGGACTCTCCTGCTGAGGAGACAGATAGTAACTGATCCCAGCTGGCTCCTACCAGGCAAACTAGAGCAATCCATTGGACAAGCCTCTTTGTCTCTCAGCAAGAGTGAACTACTCACTTCCATTAAGAGAGCAAAAACTTACTTAGATGCCCAGGAAATGGGATGAGGAAGATGGGAAAGATCTAATATCTGTACCTGATCCATAGAGGGACAAAAACAACCGGGGAATAGCCATCGAGGAGTTCCCAGTCTACCGAATGAGGCGGGAAAATGAACAACGACCACACAGCACGGCAGGTGATGTTATAGAGTATGAGGATGATCAGGGATATCACAGAGGAGGTGGTGGCCCAACCCTGCCAGCAAGAGGGAAGGTTCTTGGAGGCCTTCCCAGATAGTATATGCTTATGATGAGAAGGCAGAGTATGGGTACAAGCAGAGGGAAGGGCATTTGAGGCAGAGGGAACCATGGGTAGGCAGGAACCCTAACTACAATCAAGCTGAAGAGAGTTTGAAAGAAATCCACTTCCCACCCCACCAATTTATTTATTTATTTTTATTTTTATTTATTTTTATTTTTTTTACAGGGTTGGGGGGAAAGACAAGTGGTAATCAGGAAAACATGAAATATGCTTAATGTTCCCAATAAAGAACCAGAAATGTATAGGTGGTCTGTCCCTCCCCACCAATTTACATATGCTGGAAGAATCAGGTCATAGAAAAAGACCCTGAAGTCCAACAATGTATAAAAGCTCCCCCAAATTCCACAGACAACGAAGCAGTGCCAGGTCCATTTAAAAAGTGAAGGTTCCCTCAGAGCCCTCTGAGGTCATGTACTCCCCTCAAATCATCTACCATCTCCTTTTAGAGAAGCAGCCTGGTCAGTGTCCCTTACCAGCTGGTTACCACCGAGGGGGGCAATCTTGGCCACATCGCCCTTGCTCATTGGCGTCCCTGCCTTTAGGCCAGGGCACACCTTTGTCCATCCACGGACTCAAGCACCTTAGACGTCTTAAAGGAGATCGAGAACTCCTTCTGGTCAGGACAAAGAACACAGCTCCTGTAGCAAAACTCTAACTCTGAGAATAAGGGCCTCTAGACCTTTTCATCTTCCGGGTCACAGGAAAGCTGATACACTCTTTCCTTGAAAGGCTGATGTGGCTTTGCCCTAAACACTACTCGTCTGGTGGTTGGGCCCACCTCCATGCATCCAACAGATCTCAGCCAGCCCCCATCTATCCCACTGTTTCCAAGACAGCACCTTGGGAACAAGAGGGTCACCTCTGTACGCTGCTTCTTCTTTGTAGTTCGGGATGGACGCTTGAGACAAAAGACTGATAGTCAGAGAGGTAAAGAAGCAGAGTGGAAAAGGAGAAGCAAGGCAGTGCTATGTCAAGACAGCCCCAAACAGAAGAGTTTTCACAAAAGGAGGGAAGAGAGAATCGTGTGAATTGACTTGGCAGGTCAAGAAGATTGCAGGTTGTCTTTGGTGCTATACAAACCACCAGGCCGTGCCAGCAGGTCACTGGTGATCTTCATGTCACAGCTCACCGAGTGGCAGAGACGCAGCTCAGCGTGTGCCCGAGGCCGGGCATTCTTGTTACCAGACACACGGCTTCCCAGTGGGACCCTAGGGCCTCGGATGGCTCAGGGCAGCTCAGCAACCACGTGTCTGAGCATCTCCTGTGTTTCTGGCCTCATGAAGGGGCTCCCCGCTCCCCACTGAAGCAATGGATTCGCGAGCCCAGTAATAACTGCTTTCCCATATGAGTTAGCCTGGTTTATCAATTACCGTGCTCTCCTTCTGTCCAAATAGAATTACGCGAGAATATCTCCTGCCCAAGTTTTTATTTCCCGTTTGCTGCCAGGGAAGAAGTCCTCCGAGGCTAACGATGCACTGTTGGTTGGGGTTGTGTTAGAGAAAGAGGGAATGTTTAGATAAAAATTTTATGCAGAATTTAGGAAAACATTCTTGTCTTGTTAAAAGAGTATTAGCTGAGGGGTTGAGGAAACCGATTTCTCAGAAAAGCTCTTAATTGCATTAAAGTTTATAAGAAAATTGCTTAAGCATTTATCAGGAATGCTAATTTCTTTCCAGAAGAAAGTTGGTCGCGAACTGTCCCACACATAAAACATTGCATTCCGGGACAAGTTGAAGACAATTTTGTCTCCCATGTAATTACCCTGCCTCATGAACATGCTGTGCTTTCTCAACATCAGGGCATGTTTTATGCTTCCTGCCCTGCCCCGTCCTGTCCCTGCCACTTCTCCTTCCTCCAGGCCAAGATCAAATGTTCTCTCCTCTTAAGAATGTTTCTTCCCCGAGTTCTTTATGGCACCCCTCTTACTTTTTATTGTTTATATTCCTATCTCCTAGTCTAACCATAAGAAATGGAATCTTTCCCTCTGTTATACACTCCTTCAGAGTCAACAAAGGTGGACGAATAAGTACATATGACTAAATCCATACTCTACATGATGTTTTGTATTTTGACCTTCAATATGTTGTACTGCAAGGAAGCATTTCACAAGCGAAAGCAATGATTGCCTTAGAGCAGTGGTTCTCAACCTTCCTAAGGCCGAGACCTTTGCATACAGTTCCTCATGGGGTGGTGACCCCCAACCCCAAAATTATTTCCGTTGCTACTTCATCACTATCATTTTGCTACTGTTATGAACTGTAATGTAAATATCTGATAGGCAGGATGTATTTTCATTGTTACAAATGGAACATCATTAAAGCATAGTGATTCATCACAAAACAATATGTAATTATATATTGTGAAATATTTATTTCTAATTACAAATAAATGAAATTTTGTCTTGAATCATGGTGTAGCATGGGCAACAGTCTTCATATAACAACAGTAAACTACATGGCTACATTTTGCTACACTGAGGAGCGGTCTGTTGGTTCCTAAGACCATGGGAAATAGGTGTTTTCCGATGGTCTTAGGCGACCCCTGTGAAAGGGTCGTTCGACCCCCAAAGGGATCGAGACCCACAGGTTGAGTACCGCTGCCTTAGAGAGACGAGAGTCACTGGTGAACTACTGAAAACCCACAAAACGGTGCTTTACACAAGGTGAAAGGGAATTCGTGGCTCTTGTGGCCATCTGGAGGTCAGCGGCCCAGAGCTGGTGGAGTGACTCCCTGGCCCCTCTGTCTGAAGGCTCCACTCTCCTCAGGGAGCGGCTTCTTCCTATAGTTCGGGATGCATGCTGGATCTCCAGCCATCACCTCCTTCCTCCTGCCAGCAGAAAGGAGGCGGATGGCGGGCCCCTTCTTTGTAAGGACACATTTCAGAAGTTGCACGCCAAACGATCAGAATCGTGCTGATAACCCCACTCATATCTGATGGTACCCCAGTAGCTGTAACTCGGTTACAAGCAGCACCGGGAGGAAGAGACACCGCGGATGCACGACTGGAGAAACATGGGTCCCACTAGGAAGGAGGAATAGAGCAGAGACTGAGGGAGAGCTCCAAGTCTCCCTTTTAAATTCTGGGGTTTAGCACACCTCGCTGGTCAGGAAACCCTCATTTTTCCACACTCCACCATATTTATTCCTCTTTAGCTCTCATGAAATACTAGGAGTCTCCATCTTTCCACGTAGCCAAATGTCAGTCCCAAACTCTGGGAAAATCGATATCTGTTTTTTACTACATACTGGTATGCATGTATGTGACAAAATCTGGAGGCTCGCTTTTATATAAAGTATTACGGTTGCCCAGTCTTTTGTGGTCATGCGTCATAGCCAGGACATTTTAACCGCCACAATGTATGCACACTTACCTAGTAACATCTTTTATAAATGCACTGCCGATTACACACATCACCAAACGTTCACCAGAATTAAAATGCAAGACGTAAGAAATGAACATAGATAATCCTTCCTTCTTCCACACCAATGGACTTTCTTTTTTTTTTTAAATATATTTTATTGATTTTTTACAGAGAGGAAGGGAGAGAAATAGAGAGCTAGAAACATCGATGCGAGAGAAACATCGATCAGCTGCCTCTTGCACACCCCCTACTGGGGATGTGCCCTTGACCGGAATCAAACCTGGGACCCTTCAGTCCGCAGGCTGATGCTCTATCCACTGAGCCACACTGGTTTCAGCCCAATGGACTTCCTTAAGCAAACACCATCCTCTTGGCTGTTACATATCTGGACTTTCGCCCTTCAGCGATCACATCCGTGATCACGTCAACTAATAACTGAACCAAAGCCTAGCAGAGCAGGCTAGGGCAGAGGCTCAGAGGATAAACTGTTATGTCGGGATGCCCCCTGCATGGGAACGGAACAACCACCCTCAAAACCCCTGCGCAATTTGGGGTCCGACAAGCAAATTAAGTGTCTCGACAACATGTCTGCGTTGAAAAACCCATTTGGGCTTCTTCTCAAGAGAGCAGATTTGTGCAAGAGTTGAATGTCCTCTTGTTTACGAAGCTTTCGTTCGACGACGATTGGGTTACCGGCCGGAATAAACACGGAACACCGCTGCGCCGCTCATTGTGGTCTGAATTACAGGGCAGGAGAGGCAGGGAGGGGCCTTGCAGCAGAGCGGGGGGCGATTTCAATGTGCTGTGTGTGTCCTATGTAGCTTCCATGTAGGGTGCATGTAGACTCAAAAGCTTTTCAAATGAAGTGATAGCTGGCCATTCAGGTTGCATTTCTCAAAAGCTAACCCTCCCATTCCTCTCCATCACCCCCCACCCACCTGCCACCACCCCCAGCTCTCACTTGGTGTTAGAGTAAAACTTGGCAAGCAGACCTGCCACAGAGCTCCTGGCTGGTATCAGTTCCTCAGCCCAATCATCTTCACAAAGTACCCTCTTCTCTGACATCTTTGAAGCTTGGGGAAACATAAGAGCAACAGGGACAGCAGGAACAGGGGCGGTGCTCATGCTGAAAATGCCAATCCTGAAGATGCAGACTTTGGGTCAGAGACAGGCACATGGCCATCGACTGAAGAGTAAAACAAATGGAAAGCTGCTCAAGGAGAGTTTCAAAGGCGGCTCTCCGAGGGGAGACGGCAAGAGCACGTGGCTTCGGAGAGTGGGGTCTCTCCTGAGAAGGAGACGCTGACCAACGAGTGCACCCAGAGATAGGGGCGCCCATCAGACTGCCCCGGGGACCCTCTGACGCAGCGGCTCTCAACCTTCCTAAGGCCGAGACCCTTTAAGACAGCTCCTCATGGGGTGGTGACCCCCAACCATAAAATGATTTCCGTTGCTACTTCATCACTGTCATCTTGCTCCTGTTATGAACTGTAATGTAAATATCTGATAGGCAGGATGTATTTTCATTGTTACAAATGGAACATCATTAAAGCATAGGGATTCATCACAAAAACAATATGTAATTATATACTGTGAAATATTTATTTCTAATGACAAATAAATGAAATTTTGTCTTGAATCGTGGTGTAGCATGGATAACAGTCTTCATAGGACAACAGTAAACTACATGGCTACACTTTGCGACACCGAGGAGCGGTGTGTGGGTTCCTAAGACCATGGGAAATAGGTGTTTTCCGATAGTCTTAGGCGGTCCTGTGAAAGGGTCGTTCGACCCCCAAAGGGGTCACGACCCACAGGTTGAGAACAGCTGCTCTGACGAGTTTAGACTTGGAAGGGGTACATGTGGAAAGGCAAGGCAGGTCATACAACCCAGGACACGAATCGTGACATGTGTAAGAAAATTGTCAGAATCGTTAGTGCGCTGATAAGCCCAAGCTTACAGAAACGCCACGGGCAATAAAGCCTATCGTGTCAACCACATCGGTCACAGATGTGAACAAGACGGGGAAACGTCCAATGCCAGAGAGAGCGGCGTAAGGCCCGTAGATGAGGGAAGTGTTTCCATCAAGAGGAATTATCCTCAGAACGGGGCAAAGCCAGCCTGCAGTAAAAGGGCACACCATTTCCCGAGAGAAGGAGCTGTTTAAAGGCGTCTACCCTCCATTTCCCGAGAACTGCACCCCTGGGGAACGTGTGGGCATGATTGTGAGGTGACTTGGGGTAATCACTGCATCCAGGAGACGCTGAGACATAGGTCAGGAGACTGGAACAGAGCAGACTCACTCTGGGTCTCCAGAAGGTGCACTGCACGGGGTTTGGGAGCGGATTCTAGAAACAATAAACAGCCAGGCCTGGTGCTGTTATCTTGCAAAATTCCAGAGCGGGACTGTCACCCAGGTGGTCTGTTGACATTGCAAAGCCACATGCCCGATCGGCAGGCTCTGGTGTGTCTTCCCCGAGGGCAAAGCCCAGGACAGCTCTCACTGTGTGTGACCAAGTAAAACTGGGCAATCAGCCACGTCCATCCAAATGAGCTCTATCCCGAACTCCTAAGAATGAAATTCTGACCACGTTACCACGAGTGGATGCAGAGATAAAGGTGTCAGTAAGCAGGTCATCTAATCAAGGACACACAGGAGAAATGTATTACTTTGCTTGTCCTTTGTGGTGTGGTTTCTATTATCCAAGCTACTCACCATTTTCTGCCAAAATGTTTTACGTTTTGCATTAAGCAGTGTGTCATTTTGTTTTGAACCTGCCTGTTCTTTTTTAAGCTCATCATCCTAGAGCAGTGGTTCTCAACCTTTCTAATGCCGCAACCCTTTAATACAATTCCACATGGGGTGGTGACCCCCAACCATAAAGTTATTTCTGTTGCTACTTCATCACTGTCATTTTGCTACTGTTATGAACTGTAATGTAAATATCTGATAGGCAGGATGTATTTTCATTGTTACAAATTGAACATAATTAAAGCATAGGGATGAATCACAAAAACAATATGTAATTATATATTGTGAAATATTCATCTCTAATGACAAATAAATGAAATTTTGTCTTGAATCGTGGTGTAGCATGGGTAACAGTCTTCATATGACAACAGTAAACTGCATGGCTACACTTTGCTACACCGAGGAGCGGTGTGTTGGTTCCTAAGACCATGGGAAATAGGTGTTTTCCAATAGTCTTAGGCGACCCCTGTGAAAGGGTCGTTTGACCCCCAAAGGGGTCGCTACCCACAGGTTGAGAACCCCTGTCCTAGAGCATGTATGCTTGTTCGCCAGGTAAGGAGACAAGCAAGCAGTGGACACGGAACCACGAACACGGCGCAGAGGAACTTCTATGCAGCCTCTTCTAACGCCCGCGTGAACAGCCACCTGGGAAGGGGGGACACAGACGTTGTCCCTTTAAAAAGTAACTTACTTTCTCAAGACAGAAGCAGCATGTTTTCAAGCGTGTGGACACACGGGGTTTCCTTGTCTCCAAAATGTAATTCATTCCTCGTGTGAAAATGCATGAATTTAAAGACAGCTTTTGGGGCTGAGAAAGAAATCCTATTCAATGTATCATTTACCCTCATTTAAGAAGCACTAAAGTATGAAAAAAGAATTACCTTAGAATTGATAAAAGACACACACATCCATTTATGGCCATCAAATCAGACATTTTGTTCACCTGGCATTTGATTATAATCTTTGGCCCCCCTGTCGTTAAAAGTGCTATAAATTTAATTTCTAGCGAATCAGCAACACATTATAACTTATTTAATTATTACTCTATTATTCTCAAAAACTTTGGGTTTTTTCCCATAAATAATTTTGTAATTTATTGTTCACAAAAATTTTATTTGCATTTCTGATTATTCATTCTCTTCCGGTACATTTCCAAAACTGGAATTATTGAGTCAAAACCTTCTTTAGAGTGTCTTGCTACATACACAGTAGCAAACTAGGTTACATCGATTTACATTACCACCAGCAGCGGTTTGAGAAATAACCCATCTGACCACCATTCAAAATGGTCTTTTCTTTTCAAATTTTTGTGACTCTGGTCGGCAAACCAGCAAACTAATCGCGACTTTTTTAATTTTGTTTGAATTCCGGTGACGGCAGTGACACTGAATATTCTCCCATATAACTATTACTATCTGTGCTGCTTCTGCAAACTTGTCTTCTATTCATTTATCTCATGGAAATGTATTATTTTTCTTGTCCATTATTGCCTGCTTTCCATTATCAAAGCTATTAACCATTTTCTGTTCTATTGCTATAATGTTTTATGTTTTGTATTCAACATTTGTGTCGTTTTGTTTTAAAATTGGCTGTTCTTTTCTTAAGCTCACCCCAAAGAATGTATGTTTTTTCACTGGAAAGCTTACAACATTTACTTCAATTGTTATAGCTGATATTTGACCTTACTTACCTCCAGGCCTCTGTTTATGCCTTTTGTTTGGGGGTGAGGTCTCGCTGTTTATTTTGGGTGTGCCTGTGTTTGCTCCCTGATTGGTGTTTTGATTGCTTTTATCTTCCATCGTGGTTTGGAACACTGATATCCCTTTTTTTTTAAAATTTTACTCGTGATTGCTGCTAAGATTTTCAAATTATATGGGACCCTATATTTAAAAAAAAAATAAATCAAATTCACGAATGAAACCAAAAAAACCTTTGATGCTCATTCTGGATCTCAGAACTGAGTGTGTTTATATCGTCCCTACAACTTCCCCCATTTCTTTTCTGGCCTTTATTGATATAATCTGGGATTTAGACCGAGGTCATTACTACTAAATCATCACTTTTACATTTTATGACTTTTAAAACCTATTTCCTTTCAAAGAAAATACTTTGTTTTTGCATTCAGTTTTCGATGAATGAAGACGATTTTGATCCAAGTGTATGTTTATTTCGGTTCCCATGCTCACCGCCACCAGCAGGCCGTGTCGATGAGAACTTCAGTGTTTCTGGGTCCTCGGCATTTGATGTGCCAGAACAAAAACCCAGCAGAGGAAAAGTAAGGAGGAACACTCACTGTCTGGCAATAATCTCAGAGCTGCTATAACCTCCATGTGAGCAAAGCCTGGCACGTGGCAGTGGGAGGAAGCTAATGCCAACACAGCAGCCTCGCCATGCCCACAAGATCAGCGCTTCCACTTCACTGAGTGCGAACCAGGCGGACTGGGGCGGGAGCCCTCGGGTCCATTCTGAGCATCTTACCATTAGACATCTAGCAGGCATCGAAAGGGCAACTCAGAGAGAGCAGAGCCTAAAAGCCGTGTCACATACAGCCTGATGGGGAGAATGGGGGGCGGAAACCAGGAAAAAATGAGATGGGGGCGGGGTGGTAGTCCTGTACTTAAAGGACCGGGACAGAGAACAGCCTCGTTGCTCCTGGAAGCAGACGTGGAGAAGGGGTGACGTTTTTTCAGAGGACACGGGAGATTCTGGCACAACAGGAGGACATGTCTCAGAGTCAGGGCGGAGCTGTCTCACACACCACCACGCTTCGGTCCCCGAGTGGCCCGCATCTGCTCAAGACGGGGCAGACTCGTTAGAAACCGGTGTGGCTCAGTGGAGAGAGTGTCGGCCTGCAGACTGAAAGGTCCCAGGTTCGATTCCGGTCAAGGGCACGTACATTGGTTGCGGGCACACCCCCAGTAGGGGGAGTGCAGGAGGCGGCTGATCGATGTCTCTCTCTCATCAATGTTTCCAACTTTCTATCCCTCTCCCTTCCTCTCTGTGAAAAATCAATAAAAATATATTTTTTTAAAAAATGGACTTGGGACAGACACATCGCTGTGTGCAATGTCCCAGATTTCTCCTCCTGGGTACACAACTGCCTCCCCGGCCTGCAGAACCTCTGCAGAACTTTGCTCCCACCTGCTCACCCTCTCCCCTCTGCCCCTCTTTCTGGAGAGTTCTGCTTTTGCAGGGCAAGTCTCCGGGATGCTGTGTAGAGACGAGGGGTGTGGAGGAGGGAAGGAGGATGGGAAACACTCTGACTTTCTGACTGGGTATCTAGAATCACTTGGTTATTGAGAATACGAGAAGAGTGTGATGAATAGTTTTTTAAAGGGTTGCTTGACTTTAAAAGAAAGTGAAGGGGAGAGAATACTGTGGGGAAAGAGAGAAAGAAAAGCGAGACTTCTCTCTGGCTGGCTGCAGAGTTGGGAATGGGAGACGCTCTGAATAGCTACAGGAGGTGGGAGAGAAGCGGGAAAGGGAAAAGGAGCAAGTTTCAGAAGTATTCGCAGGCTGCCATCCCGAAGTAAAGAAGTACGTTCCCCAGCACGGGACAAGAGTCTCCTGGAGCACACAGAGGATAAGGAGAATCCAGAAGAATTCCTGGGCCCCATTTACAGGAACTAAAGCTGCAAGATGCTTAGGGACAAAGACCAGCATTTTAAATCAGACCCCTTCCTGCCACTTTAAAGGTGGAAAGCAAATGTTTGTATTTACAGATGCCGGTATGGCTCAAGTGGTGAAATGTGCCGGGTAGGGCTGTCATTGCAGAGTGTGGATTCGCTCATCCTCTATCAACCATCCCCTGCTTTCACAAAGTCTAAATGAATTGTGTGTGTGTGTGTGCGTGTGTGTGTGTGTGTGTGTGTGTGTGTGTGTGTTACTTCCCTATTACATGCAACATTTTATATCCCAAAGAGGACAAAATGGGAAAAGCACACCCCTTCCGAATGCTGTTGTTGGGTGTCACGATGGTTCATTCCATGTGTCTACTCAGCTGGGACCTGGTGCCAAGGTATGTGGTCAAATGTTATTCTGAATGGCTCTCTCAGAGGATGCTCTCTGGCGAGGCTGACATTTAAATCGATGGGCTTACTGAAACCGGTCTGGCTCAGTGGATAGAGCGTCGGCCTGCGGACTGAAAGGTCCCAGGTTCCATTCCGGTCGGGGGCATGTACTTGGTTGCGGGCACATCCCCAGTAGGGGGCATGCAGGAGGCGGCTGATCGATGTCTCTCTCTCATCGATGTTTCTAACTCTATCCTTCACCCTTCCTCTCTGTACAAAATCAATAAAATATATTTTAAAAATAAATAAATAAATAAATCGATGGGCTTGAAGGAAGCTAACTGTGCTTCTGAATGTAGATGGGCCTCATCCAATCAGTGGAAGGCCTGAATGGAGCAATAAACTAACACCCCCTGAGCAGAAGGGAACCCCACCAGCATGCAGCCTTCAGACCTGAACCGTAACATCAGCTCTAACCTGGCCCACCTGGCCCACCTGGCCAATTTGGGACTGGCAGCTTTCATAATCACGTGAGCCAGTTCTTTAAAATAAATATCTTTCTGTGTAATCACATCCCAGTGGTTCTGTTACTGGGCAGAACCTTGACTAACGCAGGTATGCTACACCTGATAGGAATAAAAACACACTCTGCATTTAAAAGGAAATCAGACTACACTAACTGCAAACTCTGGTTCCACTCTGTGACTTTACATATAAGCTTTTACCTTATGATTGCATAGGCTTTTAACAGGCTCTATATTCCAGAGAGAATTAATTAGACTCCATTGTTTATCATGCTATGTTTGTCTGGGCAGAGTTATAACTCACCAAAACTTTCAAAATACCTTAATCTATTTTTTTAATATATTTTATTGATTTTTTTTTTTTACAGAGAGGAAGAGAGAGAGATAGTCAGAAACATCAATGAGAAACATTAGTCAGCTGCCTCCCGCACATCCTCCACTGAGGATGTGCCCGCAACCAAGGCACATGCTCCCGACCGGAATCGAACCTGAAACCTTCCAGACCACAGGCTGATGCTCTATCCACTGAGCCAAACCGGTTTCGGCATATCTTAATCTATTTACAAATAGGCAAGAATATACAGGAAAGCATTATTGAATTGAGCGATGGTAATCAAGACATATGTATGATGTGTATTAGCAAAACGCAGTGAATAAATTATTCAGAAAAGAAAAATACCAGGTGGCATATCATGGATTTCTCATCATCTGGTGCAAACTTTCCACTAAGAGAACACCCATGTCATCAAATGCTGCAGTGAGAATTCTCCCGTGGGAAGCATTTTGCACAGAGTTTTCAGAACATAGAGCGGATAATCTGTCCTCCGGGAACTCATGGTCAAAACACATTAATTGGTGAATGGCATCATTCGTGTACCCCAGTATGAAACTGGAAGGAGGGGACACGTTTTTTTCCAAAGACACCAGTGCCTTCCTTTCTCCTCCCACTACACCACCCCATTGAGGTCTGAAGTTTTGCATCCAGAACGATCTGAGTTTCTGACTTAGACCTGACCCATCATCATCATGTCCAAGAAGGATGGTCTTCCCATTGCTTCCACATCAATAGAGCGCCATTCCATGAAAAGCACATTGACATCATACAAATCAGAAATAACACGTTAACACAGAGTTTGTATGTGAATGAAATTGCCAAGAACAAGGGATTGTGATCAGCCAGCATGCGTGTGAAAGGGCTGTGGCTTACTGCTGACACACGCTAGAAGGTCCATGTCTGAGCACATTCTTGCGGCCCAGATATTCACGTGCCAAGTACATCCAGTTTCCGATCCAGCGTGCCACTCGAGGTACATTAACATTTCGGTTTCCTACAGCTTCCGTGGGCTTGCTTTTAATATTGCCAGGGACGGTCTCAGCTAACCGAGAATTCCGCCGAAGTGAGAACGTGGCCAGCTGGCCGGAGACTCCCAGCCAGAGCTGACATCCTTGAGTCTGAAACTGCCTGGTGTAGGACAGAGTGGCCTCTTCTCGTTCTCAGCAGTTTTTCCTTCTGATCCTCAATGGACTCGTGCATCCCAAAACGATAGGGTGGTACCTGGTTGAGACATTAAGACCTTTAATTCTCGGTGGGAATCATAATCCTCCATTTTTTTCCCAGTATCTATTTTCTCTATACATGGTTTTCTTTCTTTCCTAGAATTAAAAAATATTATTCTCATCCCTTTCCCCTTTGACATCCATCAAGTCGTGCTCTATATGTAGGAGTCTGTTTCTATTTTGTTTTGTTTGTTTGTTTTGTTTAGATTCCACGTATAAGTGAAATCATATGGTATTTTTCTTTCTCTGTCTGACTTACTTCACTTCGCATAATACCTTCCAGGTCCATCCATGTTGGTGCAAATGGCAAGATTTCATTCTTTTTTTATCACTGAAATATCTGTGTGTGTGTGTGTGTGTGTGTGTGTGTGTGTGTGTGTATCAGATCCTCTTTATTTTATTCATATCTTGGCTATTACTAGTAATGCTGCAATGAACATAGAGGTGCATATATCTTTTCAAATTAATGTTTTTGTTTTCTTTGGGTAAATACCCTAAAGTGGAATTGTTGGATCATACCGCAGCTCTATTGTTAGTTTTTTTTTTTGTGTGTGTGTGATTTTTTCAATATATTTTATTGATTTCTTACAGAGAGGAAGAGAGAGGGATAGAGAGTTGGAAACATCGATGAGAGAGAGACATCGATCAGCCGCCTCCTGCACGCCCCCTACTGGGGATGTGCCCGCAACCAGGATACACGCCCTTGACCAGAATCGAACCTGGGACCTTCCAGTCCGCAGGCCAACACTCTATCCACTGAGCCAAACCGGTTTCGGCTATTGTTAGTTTTTTGAGAAATATCCACATGGTTTTTCATGGCGGCTGCTCTGACAATCCCACCAACAGTGCACAGGGGCTTCTCTTTCTTTATGTCCCCGCCAGTACCTGCCACCCGCTGATTTAATGAAGATGACCTTCCTGACAGGTGTGAGGTGATAGCTCATCGTGCTCTGAACCTGCATTTCCCTGATGATTGGCGATACTGAGCATCTGTTTATACGTCTGTTAGTCTCCAGCTGCAGGCCCTCTTTGGAGAAAGGTCTTCTCAGGTCCTCTGCCCATTTTAATGAGACGGTTATTTTGGCAGAAGGTCGTACAGATTCCTTATGTGTTTTGGATATTAACTCCTTATCCTTTGTAAAAACCTCTTCCCACTCAGTAGGTTTTTTTTGTTGTTGTTATTTTGTTGACGGTTCCCTTTGCTGTGCAAACAACTTTTTAGTTTGAGGTATTCCCTTTGTTTACTTTTTCTTTTGTTTTCCTGTCCTGAGGAGACATAGCCATGAAGATGTTGCTAAGAGTGATGTCAGAGAGTTTACTGCCTGAGTTTTATTCTGGGAAGTTTATGGTTGGAGGGCTCACAGTGAAGTCTTTATCCATCTTGAGTTTACGTTTGTGTAAAAAAGTGGTCCCATTGCATTTTTCTTTTTCAGTTTCTGTCCTATTTCATCCATGTTGTCTACAGCGACTTGCCCACGAACATGTAGCAGCGAGCAAAGTCCTGATTTTGGAAAACCAGGCGGATTGAGAAATGTTCAGTGTGCGCAGCTGATGACCTGCATCTGTCCTCTCTCACAGGTGTCTGTCTGGAGGACCAGGTCATGCCCACTCCAGGTGTGCAATCCACACCCCAGGGCTGGTGGTCAGTGGTGCTTCATAAACACTACCGGGCAGTTAGAGTGCCGATGGGTAACTGTCTCTGATGCCGTTGCTACGTGCCAAAGAATCAAACGCCCTCTCTACCCTCAGTAATTATCTCCCACGCCAAATTGTTCCCATCTGGCCCCAGACATGGCTGTGTGAGGCTGGACTCACATGATAGCAGTGATTACTTAACGATTCTACAGGGAGCAGGGCCCCGTTTTCAAAAGAAACAGCTTTCACAACTCATTAGACACATCTTACGGCCTCGTGGGTGTGGTTACCCAGCGAGGTGAGGATGGAGGTGGAGGTGCAGACGTTGGTACTGAAGACAAATGGCCCTGTTGCTATCATACTTGTCAGAGCGCTGGACTTAAGGTTCCACAGCTGCTTGAAGAAAGCAGTCAAATTTAAACTCCCCTTGAGTGTGCAACCTTAAATGAGGTATAGACACACAGGCATGACATCCACCGCATTTTTGAAGATTCTACACAACTTCCCAGAAAGAACCTGGAGGTGTGGCTTGGGGTCTGGCTTCTACAGACTCGGCGTGCCCAGCTGAGCACGGCTCTCCTGTTCTCTCCTTGGTTGACACCGGCAATTTCCAAATCCCCTGGATCAATTACCCACAATGCTGAACAAGAACATCATTTTTTTTAAATTTATTTTATTGATTTTTTACAGAGAGGAAGGGAGAGGGATAGAGAGTTAGAAACATCAATGAGAGAGAGACATCGATCAGCTGCCTCCTGCACGCCCCCTACTGGGGATGTGCCCGCAACCAAGGTACATGCCCTTGACCGGAATCGAACCTGGGATCTTTCAGTCCACAGGCCAACGCTCTATCCACTGAGCCACACCGGTTTCAGCAGAACAAGAACATCATTACTGAGCCTCAGGTTAGGTATCCACTTAGTAGGCAGGCAGAGGGACAGTGGGGGAGGGCAGTTTTATAGTCTATCAAAGTCACTTATCAACTCTAAGCAACAGTAGCTTCTATGCCCAAGGATATATAATATCTTCTTAAAATGTATTAGTCCAGTAAAGGAGAACTTTTGAGAAAATGTCCATACTTTTTTTAAAAATATATTTTATTGATTTTTTACAGAGAGGAAGGGAAAGGGATAGAGAGCTAGAAACATTGATCAGCTGCCTCCTGCACGACCCCTACTGGGGATGTGTCCGCAACCAGGATACATGCCCTTGACTGGAAACGAACCCGGGACCTTTCAGTCCTCAGGCCAAAGCTCTATCCCCTGAGCCAAACCGTTTTTGGCAAATGTCCATACTTTTTCAACTTGTGGTAAGAAGACAGGTGGCAGACTTAGGCACAGGCTTAACCTGTAGAAGGTGATTGGATTTAAAAGCTTCCTCACAATCAGACCCAAGTTCTGTGCTTTCCTTTTATCCATTCAATGTGCAATCTTCTGGGATGATCATTCCACTCAAACGCACCGCGTGCTGACTCCTATTTCCTTGGTGGGACTGGTGCTTCGTTCATCTGGGTTGCTGTTTCTTTCCTTCCCTCTCGACTGATCTTGGTTTGACTGAACCCATATGGAGTCTAAACAGTAGCCGAGTGCTAGAGCAATGTTTGTTCTTGTCCTCTGCATTGAAAGGACCATTTATCCTTTTAAATGTATTCATAAAGTCAGCACATTATCAATCAATCAACAGCAGCCAAATATATAATCCTATATAATAAAGATGTAATATGCAAATGGTTGCGACGCCGTGAAGTGTAACGACCAACCATATAATGACTGGATCACGGATCAGCAGGAGGATGGGGCAGCAAGCTACAAGCGGGCAGCGGAGAGATATAGGAGGGGGCAGGGCAGCAAGCTATAGGGCAGGGGGAAGTAGGAGCTACAGGAGGGGTGTGGGGTGTACAGGAAGAGACTGGACAAAAATCGTACACCTATGGATGAGGACAGTGGGGGGGGGGTAAGGGCAGAGGGTGGGGTGGGAACCTGGTGGAGGGGAGCTATGGGGGGCAAAAGAGGAACAATTGTAACATCTGAACAATAAAGATTTATTTTTTAAAAAGAGTATAACTCAGGTGACGAGTTTTGGAAATAGCCCCGGGTTGGATAAAAGTGCCTTTATCCAAATACAGTACCACCTCAAGCGCCACCCACCACCCACGCCTGCACACACCCACATCATCTTTCTCTCTCCAGTTCAGGCCGCCTGTCCATCCATCTTCATTCATTTAGCCGCACAGGTTTTCCTGCTCTAAGAGTCTCCCAGAATCCCATGCAACTCCATTCTTGCTGGGAGCTGATCAGGGTGAGATCGTTCATGTAACTGCTATGTGCTCGTACAGGCCCGCCCGTGTAAGTGGGGACCGAAAGCAGACCTTCCCACAATCTCGACACGTCGCAATCTATTGACGTGTTTCAGTTCGTGAGGGATTCAAAGTACCATGTTCCTAATCAGGAGCACAGAATCTGATTTCTCCAGCCAAGAGCTCTTAATAAGCCAGGCCCAACATACACGCTCACAAACGCAGAAGTGACTCCATCACAGCTTAGAGGAAAACAGAGTTTTGGACCCTAGCATCCATCCACCTGAGGTCTGAAGGGCCCCGTCTGTTTCCCGTCAAGGGCATGCGCCTCTGTTGTAGACTCCATCCCGAGCCCCGGTTGGGGCTTGTGTGGGAGGCAACTCATCTATGTGTCTCTCTCACATCGATGTTTCTCTCTCTGTGTCTCTCCCCCTCATTCCCCCTCTTTCAGGGGGAAAAAAATCCATGGAAAAACATCCTCAGGTGAGGGTTAATAACAACAAGAAAACCAAAACAGCTGAGAATGGTTTGGCTTAGTGGATAGAGCGTCAGCCTGTGGACTAAACGGTCCTAGGTTCGATTCCCGTCAAGGGCATGTACCTTGGTTGTGGGCACATCCCCAGTAGGGGGCATGCAGGAGGCAGCTGATCGATGTTTCTAATTCTCTGTCCCTCTCCCTTCCTCTCTGTAAAAAATCAATAAAATATATTAAAACAAAACAAAACTCAGTGTTGTGGAATTGAGGGGAAGGAGGCAGCCGTCTGACTGCCCTGCTCCTGGATCTTCCTGTGGAGCACGGATGGTTACGCAACAAAAACTCCGCGTTCTACTGACAGCCCGTCGGGAAGATTTTAGTTAAGAGCTGGAAATAAACGTGGGGTGTGTGGGGTAGCCGGGGAAGCCCCCCCCAACACGCACTGCCGGCCTCAGGAGGAAGCCCGGGCTGCCCACGCCCATCCTGAGTGGGAGCAGATGTCTGATGGCCGGCGGTGCAAACCCACTCATTTTCGGAAAGGAAACTCGGGGAGCCCCATGTATTTGTCTTGGTCCTGCACTCTGAGCAGAACCATACACGCCCTGCGGCAGTTTAAACCGTTTCCTGGAGCGCAGGCCGCTGGGGAACCCTCGATCCCAACGGTGAACTCCCCCCGGAGAGACCAAAGGAGCTGGTGCTGCAGGGTGGAGTGTTGGTCCCCTAAGCCCTCACCCCCCGAAAACCCTCATTATATTTTAGGTACAAAAATGCCATCACCTTAGCCCCAGATCGAGTATCATCCTTCGACAGGCTCAGTTACCACGCTCCAGCGATATCTGATAAGCTGTCCGCCGCGTACGTATCAAGCTGCTGACGGCTGAGCAGGAGAACATGTCCCAATAGGATTGGCAGGTCTGGACAGCACCAGTGTAGGACCCGCCAGGCGGCCAGGCACGCTTTGGATATACAGAAATGGGAGCCAAACTCGGTCTGAGTTAAAACAGGAGTTACACTGTGGCCAACAGACCCCAGAGGCGCAGGCAAAGCATATCTTTCTGGGCCAGAACCATTAGAGGAGTGATACGTGGCTATCACCGAGGCGACAAGCTGCAGAGCAGCGTGCTCTGTAAGTGTTCCTGCCCGCTGCACGTGAAAACCAGCGGGGAGCCCAGCCCCTTGAATGGAAGAGAAATGCAAAATGATGGGTGTGGAGAGCAACATTGGGGGCTGCATGTCAAGGATATGACTTATTTCCTGGCAGTCCTGGGTGTACCTGAGCTGCAGACCCAGACCTCAGAGGCGCTGGCTTAGGATATGGTGCCCCGAGGCTCCGGGGTGGCTATTTTTAACCTGCGAGGCCTGTTATTTCGCCGCTGAGGTTTGCCCTGCTTTCCTATCACTCCGCAAACTTTCCGTTTTAAATGACCGAACTTCGGAGCTGACGCGGAGCTTTTATCTTTAAAAGTGGTGCTGCCTTTGAGTCCCTGGCAGGAGTTTTTTTTCCCCCAAAAAAACCTTACAGAAGATGGCCCTGGTCTCAACTCTGACCCAGGAGGCGTCCACTCATGTAGCAACAGCAGCCCCAGCCCTCATTAATAGGCCTCATTAATATGATCAAAGACAGAACTCAATGCAAAGCAACGTATTTAAAGACAAGGATTGGTGCTCACAACATGCAGTGCATGGTTATCCCAGGCGAGCCTAGGAAATAAAAGGGCTGATTTCCCTTACCTGTGGAATGTATGGAGTGGGGTTTCTCTCCTCATCGAAGTCAGTCCCCACGTTGGCTCAGGGAAGGAGAGCGCTGGCCAGCTCATGGGCGAGCCAGTGGGCATGATGCTCTTCTCTCGGGTCACGGGCTGTGCTCTGCACTTGAGCATCTGTGCCCTGGAGGGGGAGGGCAGAGTGGGCAGTGCAAACCCATCTCTCAAGAGGCCCGAAATGCTAACTACGCATGGGACAGGGATGGCTGTGCAGCTGAGGTCACCTTGAGGGATGAAGACACACAAGAATTGGCAGGCCATGGAAGGTGCTGTGACCTTTGGTCATCAACGTGCCAGTAAATGTAAACAACAGTGACGTAACAGGACTGACATAGTGCTCAGGAAGGCCAGGCAGCGTTCGACGTACCGTATTTTCCCGCGTAGAAGACGACCGGGTATATAAGACAATCTCCAACTTTTTCAGTTAAAATATAGAGTTTGGGGTATACTCGCCCTATAAGATGACACCCGGCGTATAAGACGACCCCCGACTTTTGAGAAGATTTTCCTGGGTTAACAAGTCGTCTTCTACGCCGGAAAATACGGTACTTCATCCCCCTGCAGGGCAGGTCGCCTTCTACATTTTATAGAGCCTCACAGAGTTCCTGTTAATGATGCAACAAGAAAATCAGAGTTGGGGTCACTCATGGCCAGTTTAGCAAATAGGGCAGCTCCATCTGTTATCAAGCCTCCCTCTCTCTCTACGCCACGCATGGACGTAAATGTATGAGGTTGGTATTTAATAGACAATTGGCTTCCAATGTCACAGGAGCAAACTATTAACCCATCATCGGCTGAGCAAGAGACACAAAAGGTTTTGCTGAAAGGCTTCACGGAAATTGCATACAGACTGGGCCGCCTCAAAAATGTCTCCGCCCAGGTAGCTGTGTTCTCCAAACGGCTTCCACTGAAATGCAACCACACCTGTGAGGTACTGGTACCTTCTATACTATCCCCTTAGAATCGACACCAAGGTAGCGAGGGCAGAAGAAGAAAAGGTTTGAGACCAAGAATAGCAAAGGATGACATGTTATCCAGATGACTTATTTACTTTTTTAATGTACCGTAGATCAGGGATGCTTCCTGCTTCTAAGGCAGTGTTTCTCAACCTGTGGGTCGCGACCCCTTTGGGGGTCAAACAACCCTTTCACAGGGGTCGCCTAAGACTATTGGAAAACACCTATTTCCCCATGGTCTTAGGAACCAACACCCCGCTCCTCGGTGTAGCAAAGTGTAGCCATGTAGTTTACTGTTGTCATAGGAAGACTGTTACCCATGCTACACCACGATTCAAGACAAAATTTCATTTATTTGTCATTATAAATAAATATTTCACAATATATAATTACATATTGTTTTTGTGATTAATCACTATGCTTTAATCATGTTCAATTTGTAACAACAAAAAATACATCCTGCATATCAGTTATTTACATTACAGTTCATCACAGTAGCAAAATGACAGTGATGAAGTAGCCATGGAAATCATTTTATGGTTGGGGGTCACCACCACAGGAGGAGCTGTCTTAAAGGGTCGTGGCCTTAGGAAGGTTGAGAACCACTGCTCTAAGGCCTCACGGACACTCTTGCAGGCATCCATTTGCAAGCCTCAGGCCACCTTGAGTCACTCCATAAACACAAAAATCTAGGCAGGGGGGTTTAGCGAAGACTAGCAATTAAAAAAGAGAAAGACATGCAACTGGAGAACATCAGCTGTATCCTGTTCCCCGAGAAATAGGGCTCTTCCGCTCTCCCAGGCTCACCAGGCCTCCGTTCCTGTCAGATGCACAATAGAGCTGTAACTCCTCGGGACTGTCTACGTTTTGATTTGAAAAACAGGTCCTCGCTGAATCTTGAAGAGCCCGTCCCCCGGACCCCCAGAAAGAGGTTCCCAAAGAAGTCGTCATGAAGGCCTCGCTCGGAGCAGCGCCTGTGGCCACGGGGGGCTGTGGTTCCTTTTCATCCCGGGGCCTGGCGGGCGTGTAGACCCCCCATTTGATCAGGGCCTCTGGCCCCAGGGGCTTCATGGTCTCTGCAAGCCACAACCTCCTAATGGGCACCCTCAGCTTGTTTGCTAAACAGATCGGTGCTGGCAGCCACCCAGAGCGCCAGCCCTGAGACTTGGAGCGCTTTCACTCGCACGGCCTATTGTGCGGCGAGCGAAGGAATAAACCGTGCGCCGCGTCGTCAGTGCGGGGCCATTGCGGATCGGTGAGCAATACACAGCTGGGGCTCACAAGATGGCTCACCGAAACCCAATCGGAGTCTCATTTACGTTTGTGTTGTCTCTGTTGAAAAGCCAGACACACAGCTCGCCTGGCCTTGTGTACGCAGTGAAGAAAATGGCTCAAGTTTTCCTTATAAACAAGACAGCAGCTGTTGGCAGAGAGACACGGCCCTGGGTAGCGGAGGGGTTCTGTCCAGGACCCAGCCGCTGCTGGGTGTAGATCCTGGGGTTGTTTGAGGAAACAGCAGGATGCTTGATTTCACAGAAAGCCAACGTGTGGGGGCCGGTGGGGCTGGGTGGCGTTGTTTTTGTTGGATGCACCAGAGAAGATGCCATCAACTTCGAGCAGAGGCGTGGAAACATGAAGTGGTCCTCGTGTGCGAGGCAGTGGGCAAGTAGCTTGAGTGTGTGTGCATTTGTCTGCCAACGACCATTTGGTACACAGGTGGACCTCTCGGGGAAACCCAAATTAACAGTTGCCAATCGATGAATCTAGATCAGTGGTTCTCAACCTTCCTGAGGCCTAGACCCTTGCATACAGTTCATGTGGTGGTGGATCCCCAACCATGAAATGTTGCTACTGTGATGCATCGTGATGTAAATATCTGCATTTTCCGAGGGTCTTAGGCGACCCCTGTGAAAGGGTCGTTCGACCCCCAAAGGGGTCACGATCCACAGGTTGAGAACCGCTGATCTAGATGATTCGAGAACAAAACAAACAAAGACGCGTTGGAGTTGTGGAGCCATTGGCATGAGCCTACCTGACCATGGCCTTGTTTACCACCAGCAAGCACGTTTTCCTCTCCACCGCTAACGGCCTTCCTGCTCTTTGAGCGTCTGCACTGCGATACGTGCGTGAAGTGGCAAACCTTAAACCGCTGAGAAAGTGCTGTGAGAAGACTCGGCCGTCTTCATCGGAGGAAGTCTATAACGTCGGAAATGTCTATAGGTAGTAATCCCATCGAATAAAGAGGGAATCTGCTAATGGACCATCACTCCTCACAAAGATGGCTGCACCCACAGCTGAGGCCGTTCCCATGAGGAGCCTTAACGAGCAATCAGCAGGGACCTGAGGCTATGCCCTCCCCCACCCCCATAGGGCTTGACAGGGGATCTCAGGCCACGCCCCCCCATCCAGCAGGGCTTGATGGGGGACCTCAAGGTGTGCTTTCCATCCTGATGCTGGTCTAGGGGGCATCAGGCTGCTTCCCCTGCCCCAGTGCCAGGCTGGGGGACCTCAGACCACACTCCACCCCAGCACTGAGCCAGGGGACCTGAGGCTGCACCCCCCTTGCCTGGCTGGGCTTGACAGGGGACCTCAAGGTGCAACCCCAGTACTGGGTCAAGGGAACTCAGGCCACACCCCAGCCCAGCAGGGCTAATGAGGGACCTGAGGCTGCACCCCCCTACCTGTGGAGCTTAACAGGAGACCTGAGGCTGTGCCCCCCATCTGGCGGGGCTTGATGGGGGACCTCAGGCCATCTCCTCCACCCAAGGACTTGATAGAGGATCTCAAGCCATGTCCTCCACCTAGTGGGGTTTGACAGAGGACCTCAAGGCATGCTCCCCCTCCCCCTGGTCTGGGCTGGGGACTCAGGACCCCATCTTGGCCCTGAGCCAAGGGACCTAAGACTATGCACCCTGACTGGCAGGACTTGACAAGGGTGGGACTGGCTGGGTCTGGATCTCACATGATTTTGAGGTGCATGTGGGTGGGCGGGGACTTGACTCTGGGTCCCGTGGTAAGCCCCAGACTCTGACAGGAGGAAGGTTTTCATATATATTTTAATAATTTTCTATCATCTCTGGCACTTCTATTATAGAGAAAGGGCAAATAGCAATATTAAATTATTTCCTCTCATGAATCCCCCTTTTAATGTGCATGAATTAAGTGCACCGGGTTGCTAGCAGATAATAAAAACAGTAAGGCTGGTTCGAAGGAGATGGCATCAAGACCTGGCCTCATTACTTAATACCCAGGTGACCTTAAGCAAGTAGCACACCCTCCTGAACCTCAGTCTATTCATCTGTAAACTGGGATGACCCATTCTGCCTCTTTCACAGGGATGCTGAGCGGAAGTTAGAGGGTGAGTGCTCACACTCGGCAGACACCTACGGATGGAAACTCTTCCTTCTGTTGCCAAATAGAAACACGCGTTGAGAACTAGCAAGCTACCTTCCTGCTCTGAGTCTTCAGGGAGGACAGGCCAGGGAAGAGAGAAGAGGGCGAAGGCCATGAGCTGACCTAAAATCAGAGAGAGTCTACTCTGCGTGCACTAAGAAGTCCCGGTAGATCAGAGCAGAATCGGGGAAGAGACTTAACAAGTGTGTGAAGAACTCGAGGCAACATCTTGGCAAAGCCACTATTTCCAGAGAAGTCGTGTATGGGGTGGGGGTGGGGTAAATAGGAAGGGCGAAGTGCCTAATGAAAGCTACAGTGAGGAGGGAAGCAAGAGTGAGAAAGTTAGGATCCTCAAAGACAAAAGAATTTTTTTAAAAAATCAAAGCATGGCCAAAACCGGTTTGGCTCAGTGGATAGAGCATCAGCCTGGGGACTGAGAGGTCTCAGGTTCGATTCCCGTCAAGGGCATGTATCTTGCTTGCGGGCACATCCCCAGTAGGGGGCGTGCAGGAGGCGGCTGATGGATGTCTCTCTCTCTCTCATGGATATTTCTGACTCTCTATCCCTCTCCCTTCCTCTCTGTAAAAAATCAATAAAATATTTAAAAATATAAATATAAATATAAATAAAAGCATGCACCAGCCTTCCTCCCAACAATGCCCTCAACACACACAGAGATAAATTCACACACAGAAACACACACAGAGCCAAAGCTAAAAACAAACAAAACAAAAAACACAAAAATAAAACAAAACCAAAAAAATCCATACTTTGCTGCACTGACAGCAGAGGGAGCTCTTGAACTGGGAATCTGGCAAACCACCCAAATCCCCATCCCTATCCAAGGAAAGGCAGATATTTAAGCAAACATTGCCATGAAATGAAGATTAAAACAATCCTGCTGCCAAAACCGGTGTGGCTCAGTGGATAGAGCAGCGGCCTACGGACTGAAGGGTCCCAGGTTCGATTCCGGTCAAGGGCATGTACCTTGGTTGCGGGCACATCCCCAATAGGGGACGTGCAGGAAGCAGCTGATGGATGTCTCTCTCTCATCGATGTTTCTAACTCTCTATCCCTCTCCCTTCCTCTCTGTAAAAAAAAAAATCAATAAAATATATATTTTTTAAAAAAATTCTGCTGATGAAAAGGACTACCTCCACCCATTCTACTGACTCTCCCCGCCCCTGGCACAGAGAACTCAGGTGCCTGAGCGGGCTTCTGCCAGGAGGCAAATGTTCTGTGGGGACACTCGCTCCGATGACGATGATGAGAGCTCACACCCCAGAACCAGCAAATGACAGCACGGAGCCCAGTTAGAGGCTCAGGACAGGAAGACGGGAAGTGGTTGCTCTAGGAAAGGCTATGGAAGCAGCAGGAGTGAAGAAAGATTTTAAAAGCAGCACCAGAAACCTGGAGTGGCCGGATGCGAGGCGAGGAGAGGGAAATGCAGACTATATTCTAGAGCTTCGGTCTGGTCCGCTGGGCAGATGTTAAGGATGAGCGGTGAACCCTGGACTAGCCAAAGTGGAGGGAGTCGGTGGCCCAGCAAGAGCATTTCCCGGCGATGGAGAGAAAACAGAGAAGGCAAGCAGACAGGTTCTCATGAAGAGAAGACACCTACAAAAGAATAAAAGAAAGAACCAAAAAAAATGGTTAAATACAGATGTTGTTTACAGAGAAACCCTCTTGATTTCTATAATAAAATGCTTCCCTGCTGGAGCGGTACCTTTTCTGTCCTCTTAATCTGTCCCCTTCCGACTCATTAGTCAGCTTTTCCATGCAGACAGCTGATCCTCATTATTTGTGGATTTCCTATTTGCAAATCCACCTACTCACTAATGTGTAGTGGAAACCCTGAACTCAATGCACATGTGCTTATGTGAGCAGCCCCGGAGAAGTGCAAGGGGTGGAAAGTGCAAACAGCCCAACACGCACATTTCCAGCTCAGGGCACCGAGGCCATGCTGCCTCCTGTTGTTAGAGAGCGGGAATTTTTGAGCATGCCCCATTCCAAAGAGGCCGTGGACTATCCCCCAGACAGAGGTGTCAGTGCTGACATCAGGCCAGACCTTGAGATACGGTCTCATGGCCCCTTCCCAGCACATAGGCCTTCTTCCATAGAACACTGTCAGCTTTCTGAAGAACAAGATGACCCTGTGAATAACATGGTCGTCAACTCTGACGTTGCTGGGGAAAAACTGTTCTGTCTGGGGTTGTTCGCTCTGCAAAAACAGGATGTGGTAAATGTACTTAAAAGCGGTCCTGCACAAAGGGTGGCTGCTGCTCTCTGGACTCCCTGTGTGGAGAAAGGCAGAGCAGCCGCTGGCCAGCTCAATCCATCCTTGCTGGCTTATTACCAGCTTAGCAGCCTCCATGGTCATTTGCAACTGGTCGTGGAAGTCACCCCACAATACTGTCTCAGGGCTGATGCTGTGTGAGCAAGCTTCCCTCCCACAGTCCAGGTAGCACCACGTTCTCCACATCATTGTGCTTTTCGTTGGCGAGAATGTCTCTCCTGCAGTGCTGGTCAGTGTTCGTCAGAGGAAGGAGGCAGGGAGGTGCTTATGGAGAAGCTGCCTGCAGGCAGGAGTTCTAGTTCTGTCGGCCGTGTGTCCAATGTTAATGAACCAACGATGTATATCACGTAAAACATTCTCACACAGGAACACATAGAATGAGGTTTTGTTTTGACTGGTTGAAGAAAATGCTGGGGCCAGAGGCTTATAGGACCCTGAGGAGGAGGAGTTCAGGAGCTGCTAATCCAGCTTTCCTAGGGAATTTCCCTTCCTGGTGATTCCCTTCCATGGTCATTTGCAAGGGACCTCAGAGAACGTAACTTGCAAATTCATGAGTATGGACTGTCTAAGCTTTTTCTCCAAAAGAAAGCACAGTGTAGTATGAAACGCACTAGGTCCAGAATCCTGATACCTTGGTTCTAATCCCAGTGTTCTTCTAGTAACTAGTTAGCATCTTTTAGCGAGGATTCTGGCCTCTCTCGGCTTCTTTTTATTGGTTGATTGATAGATTGATTGATTGATTGATTTCAGAGAGGAAGGGAGAGGGGGAGAGAGATAGAAACATAAATGATGAGAAAGAATCACTGATCAGCTGCCTCCCGTATGCCCCACACCAGGGATGTGGCCCACAACCCAGGCATGTGTCCTGACCAGGAATCAAACCATGACCTCCTGGTTCATAGGTCAATGCTCAACCACTGAGCCACCCCGGCCAGGCTCCCTTGGTTTCTTCATATATATATTTGATTTTTTACAGAGAAGAAGGAAGAGGGATAGAAAGTCAGAAACATTGATGAGAGAGAGACATCGATCAGCTGCCTCCTGCACACCCCACACTGGAGATGCCCCACACTGGAGATGTGCCCGCAACTAAGGTACATGCCCTTGACTGGAATCGAACCTGGGACCTTTCAGTCCGCAGGCCGACGCTCTATCCACTGAGCCAAACCGGTTTTGGTGGTTTCTTCATCTATTTAATAGAACTCTTTAATTAGGTGATTGCGCAGACGCCAAAAGCACTCACATGCTATGGCCTTGAATCACCAGGAAGGGAAATTCCCAATCGTAGTCTCTTCCCAGGAAAATCCTCTTTGCTTTAGCTTGAACCACCCCACCGTGTGAAAGGGGTAAGGGAGGGGATAATAACCTTAATGCACAACAAGTAAGCGCCATGCTCTAGCCCGCACCAGGTAGAGGGAATAAAGTACCCTGATCTCTAAAAGTCTGGGATGTTTTCCCAGGAAGAGTTGCTTATGACTTTGGAAATCATACCAAAATAACCCCCACATTTAACAGTCCACGTGTCACATTAGAAGCAGATATTAGTGAGGGATTTTAAGAGAACACAGCCCCCACAGGTTTTATTAAGCAGGGTGCAGGCTTCGGATGACAGCTTTGAACACAGAGTGCAAGCTGCAGGCAGACTGAGGGAGGTATGGGCGCATGACTAAAAATACCAGGAACACGGAGAGCACGGCCAGGTGGCAACCTGCAGTCACACTCCGAAGCAAGGAAGTCATTTGCGACGCCTTGCTGGAGGATGCACTCTGCTGAGCGCTCCGAAGACAGGCCCGTATGTGTAATGACAGAAGGCGAGTATCATCTGGGGGGTGGGAGGGGGCAGGGAGGGGATTGAAAAGGGAAGTGAATTCTCTGCATAACTTGGCTTGTTTTGTTTGTTTGCTTTACTAGGAAAACATTTATTAATAGTCACTTGAAAATCAGGAATAGACTTTTTTAAAAATAGTTATTCCTTAGAGCAGCGGTTCTCAACCTGTGGGTCGAGACCCCTTTGGGGGTTGAATGACCCTTTCATGGGGGTTGAATGACCCTTTCATATGGGTCGCCTAAGACCATTGGAAAATGCAGATATTTACATCATGATGCATAACAGTAGCAAAATTTCATGGTTGGGGGTCACCACCACATGAGGAACAGTATGCAAGGGTCACGGCCTTAGGAAGGTTGAGAACCATTGCCTTAGAGGAATAAATAGTGATGGAAAACACACAATACAATATATAGATGATGTATTATAGAACTGTATACTTGAAGCCCATATAATTCTATTAACCAATGTTATCCCATCCCAATACATTCAATAAAGATTTTTAAAAGATTGTTTTACCCTGAAATGTCTTTGAAGCTTCCTATGGACTTAGATATTGGGTTGTGGAGGATCCACATCTCATCATGGGTCTTTGGTTGTATGGAAACATGGTATTTTGCAACACTGGAAGCGAGTTTTTTTTTTTTAAATCTACACTAATAAAAGAGAAATATGCAAATTGACCATACCTCCATGGTGCACATCAGCCAATCAGGAGTGAGCATGCAAATTAATCCAACAGATATGGCAGGTTGGTTTGCATACAAAGGCACAGAGTGGCCAGACAGGGCTAGATGTCTGCTATGAGGGGGAGGGTGGGGTCAGAGGAAGCTACAGGAGTGGTGCTCCAACCAGGAGCAAAGACTTGCAGGCTCCCAGGCAGCCAGGAGTGAAGTCCAGGGAAGGAAGACCTATTCTTGTATGAATATCCATGCAACGGGCCTCTAGAATATATACATACATTCATTAATTTCAGAGAGGAATGGAGAAGTGGAGAGAGACAGAAACATCAATGACTAGAGAGAAACATCAATAGGCTGCCTCCTGCAATCCCCACACTGGGGATCCGGCCTGCGACCCAGGTATGTGCCCTGACTGGGAATCGAACCGTGACCTCCTGGTTCATAGGTCAATGCTCAACCTCTGAGCCCCACCAGTCAGGCTGACAGTGACATTTACCACCTGGTCTGTGTCAGTCAGAATCCTGGCAGGAAATCAATAGCAAGAAATCAAATTCGGATAATCCCAGGAGGGTTTTTTTAAGAGACTGTTAAAAAAAGAAGAAAAAAAAAAAGCCAGGGGAAACCACAGTGTAGTCCCCTAGGACTAGTACAGTGGAGATGTCCCCTCCCCCATCTAGAAGGGTCCAGACAAAGGGTGAGACCTCAGGTCTCGGGTTTTCTGACCTTGAAATCGGAGAGTCATGATGAGAAGGTCACCTTGAGAAGAGCAATGACCACTGGCCAATCATCAGATCTAAGAGACGTTACAGGAAGGGAAGTAAAGGCATAAGTTCCCCCAGTCACACCGGCCTCCCACCTCCAGGTGGCGGCCTGTCTCCCCACTGCCCAACCCGAAGCCAGAGGGAGGGCCTGGAAACATCGTCCAGACCAGCAGTTCTCAACCTGTGGGTCGCGACCCCTTTGGGGGGGTCCATCGACCCCATCACAGGGGTCGCCTAAGACCATCAGAAAACACAGATATTTACATTACGATTCACAACAGTAGCAAAATTACTGTTAGGAAGTAGCAAAAAAAATAATTTTATGGTTGGGGGTCACCACCACATGAGGAACTGTATTAAAGGGTCCCGGCATGAGGTAGGTTGAGAACCATTGGCCAAACAGTGGGAAGGACTCCGGGCAGAACCAGCAGGTGGCCTTCAAGTCGGAGGCGCTCTGAGTTTCACATGTTGGTAAAAGTTAATTAAATTTAAAAAAGAGCAAGAATGAAAATCAAGCCCAAGTTAAAAATCATTGTCATGGAATGAACAGGAGCGATGCAAGGACACATCTGAAATTTTTATTTAAAACTGTTTCATTTTTAAACATTTTATTAGTCAAATTCTAACCAGGCCAGAGAAGCAGCTTTTGGAACTGTCAGCTCTGAACGCACTCCTGCTGTCATTGCACCATTTGGGTATTAAGCCGACATTCCCTTCAGCGGGCACTCTTCATAACGCCCCTAGCCTTTTGTACGCAAAAATATATACAGAAAAGAAGACTGCCTGAGCATCATGTTTTCCAGAATAAATTTTATACCTAGAATGGACTGTTCTCTTTTCATTTTCAAACACTTAAGAATGGTTAGCAAACTATAACAATCATTTCAATCACATTTTTTTAAAAATATATTTTATTGATATTTTACAGAGAGGAAGGAAGACAGATAGAAAGTCAGAAACATTGATGAGAGAGAGACATCAATCAGCCGCCTCCTGCACACCCCACAGTGGAGATGTGCCCGCAAGCAAGGTACATGCCCCGGACTGGAATCGAACCTGGGACCTTTCAGTCCGCAAGCCGACGCTCCATCCACTGAGCCAAACCAGTCTCAGCTCAATAACATTTTTAAAAAATGCATAGCCTCTCTATGAGATTCCCAGGGCTGCCGTCAAAAAGGACCACAGGCGAGGAGACTTAAAACCACACGGCTACTGTCTCTGCAGTTCGGGGGTGGGGATCTGAGACCAGGTGCCAGCAGGCGCGCTGCTCTCTGTGGGTGTCTGGCCAGACCCCACCCTCCTGTCTTCTGAGCGCCTGGTGGTGGCTGTCTCCCCTGGCACTCCCTGGCTGGCAGGTCTGTCCCTCCAATCTCTGCCTCCGTGGTCCCATGTCATTCTCCCCTCGTGTGTCTCTGTATTTGCACCTTATTTTCATCTTTATTGTTGAAAGTATTACGTATGTCCCTCATTTTTCCCCTTTAACGCCCCAGGCCTTCTCCACCCTATTGTCTGTGTCCACAGGTTATGCATGTCTGCACACAAGTTCTTTGGTTGATCTCTTCCCACCCACCCACCCTCCCTTCCATGCTTCTATGTCTCCAGCTCTATTTTTTTCATCAGTTTATTTTGTTCATGAGATTCCACAAATGAGTGAGGTCATGTGATACTTGTCTTTCTCTGACTGACTTACTTCGCTTAGTATAATGCTCTCCAGTTCCATCCATGCTGTTGCAAATGGTAAGAGTTCTTTCTTTTTTACATCGTCTTCTTACAAGGACACAGGTCATATAGGACTAAGAGCTCACCATATATCCGTATGACATCACCTTCACTAATGACATCTCTAACATGCAACTTCAAAATAAGGTCACATTGTGAGGAACCGGGTTAGGATGCAAAATATCTTTTGGGGAGACGCAATTTAACGCATAACCATGTCCACAGACTCGAAAAAATCAGGAATCGCTTCTTACAGCATTCTTTAATGCGGTTTTAAAGTGCAGTGCGAACAAATGTGTTCAAATCACTTGTTTTTCTCTACTTTTATGTTTCTTTTCACCACTTTCTCTCCTCCCCCCGGCCCCCTATTATGTCTAGATCTTGAAATTAAATTGCCACGGGCACTACTCTGCTTGCTTTGGAGATTTTCCTTTGTGTAAGAATTTCAGTTTATAGTACGTTCACGTGTGGTCAAGATGAAATTCCAGGGACCACATTTATCCTTCCTCTTGAAACACCTAAAACACCAAACCAAACAGAGAAACATTTTTCAGGATACTGAGGCGAAGAACAATGGTCCTTGAGTGATGGAAAGCCAACCAGGTGAGCCTTAGAACTGATCCAGCTGAGAGCGTGGGGCGTTTCCAGAACACAGCACAGGAAGAGAGAGGCCAGACACAGAGAGAGAGGGACCAGGCAGAGGGAGGGAGGGAGGAGCCAGGGGAGAGGGAGGGAGGAGCCAGAGAAGAAGGGAGAAGCCAGGCACAGCCCAGGTGTGGTGGGGAAGATGGGGCAGGGAGTTTCCAGCTCACACACCCTCCCCCAATAGTCACATTCACTCTCATTGTATTCTCCTTCTAATGAGGAAAGAATATCCGTCTTATAGGCCTTACTGCTTACCATCACTGTATATCCCGAGTGTACCATTTCAGTGTCATGATGATAATTGCTCATCTATGTTTCAATGGCTAGAATTTCAAAATGCAAGGACTTCTTTCTCGCGAGAAGTTAGACCTCTCAAGCTTGCCTGTATTTGAAAGTAAGGACCTGGATGCCAGCATGCCTTGCTTGTACACAGGGATGCCAGGAACAACACGGAACCTTCTCACCAACTGCAGCTCCTCAACCCAAAATGTGTTGGGGGCCTTGGGCCAACCTCCAAGACTAAACCAAAGGATGGCGTGTCCTGACGAGGGAACGGCAGTCAGAGGAACATTGGCTTCTAGAAGTCCATGGAGCCATGCTTTCAATAATCTGAAGGAAGACTGAATTTAGAATTCTATCAACCCAGTCGAGTAGTTGAGGACAAAACTAAAGACAGGTTCACATGGGCACTGACTCAGAGGGTCTATCTCTCATGCTCAAGTAATGTAAAGAAGGAATCAAAAAGGGGGGAGCACAGCCACTGACAGTCAAGAAAGTGTGACCACAGGAAGGTTCAGGAGAAAGATGACCCCGAGATTTCCACACGTATCAATCCCCCCAAAATAACATGACCCAAATTAACCGTCAATAATACCGGTCTCTTTTTTACTCTCAGACAGAAACAGATATTAAAGACAAGGAAAATAACAAAAGAAAATGTAAATACAGATTATGGCAAGGAAAACAAAATAGAAGAACAAGGACGTTATGGGCAGAGAACAGAGGGAACAGAGGAGAGACGAAGACAGGTCTGGGAGGCCAATTTCCTAGGAAAATTAAAACAAATTCAAATTTGATAGTTCAAGAAAGAGGCTTACACACGCGCGCGCGCACACACACACATACACACACACACACACACACACACACACACACACACACACACACACGAGGTTTGTAGTGAGGAGCACCAGCGGCTGTAGGACGTCTGGGTAACTGACAATTCCCTTTTAATTCCAAGCGGAGCAGAAATGCGCTGTTTTCCCTCTCCTTCCAAAAACATAACCCTGAGTGTCCTCCCCTCTGCTCAGTGGAATGGAGACAGTGGGACTTTCATGTGACAAATGATGATCTAGAAATTGGCCCATGCCCTCCTGCCAGGTTGAAACCGTCAACCGGCCACAGGCCTGTGCTCTGGGTCCGGGTCAGCCCCGAACGAGGGCAGGATTTTAGATGCTGCAGTTGGCACATCTGGCTGCCTGTGCCCTCCTGGTCAGGAGAGACAGTGGCCACTTGGTCAGCCGGGTAAGCGTCTAACCCCTGCGCTGCCCGCCTGAATGCCAACGGTAATGGGAACACGGAAAAGAGAAAGATGGTGGAACTAGATCATATTCTTCTCAAGTTAAATGCTTTCATGGAAGTGTAACAGACAGAGAAGTACCAAAGTCATCAGTGACCCCTCAAGGCATTATCACAGCGAGCCCACTCACTCGGTGAACACCCCCAGGTCAAGGCCCAGCCTGAAGGCTCGGGGGCCCTGGCAGCAGATTAGCCTTTTATTATATAGGATCTGCTGTGTACACATCAGACTATACGTGCAACCAAGTGTATTAACACAAGGTATACTGACTGTGTCCTGCGTGAGTGGAGGAGGCCTGGCCGGTTTGCTTTCTCTGTGTCACTCTGATGATGGGGCCACATAGTGGACCCCATCCCCCTGCCCCTGCCCTCCTCAGTCAGCCCAGACAGCAGACGCACCTCGTGCTGATGGAGGCTCCTGAGCAGGGGCAGCCGCTCGCACAGGACTGCGCTGTGATGCTATTTATCTTGAGGCCTGAGAAACTGGCGGCTGGATTTACAGCCCTAACTATGTGCTTTTACGGATTTAACCTGAAATAACAGGCTGAAAGGGCAAATGAAATGAGCAGTTTCCTGGATAATTCTTGGGTAAATGTAGGTATGGAATCCTGTGGAATGAGGGGGGAGGGAGGAGGTAACACGTTGGGAGCGAAGGTTCTAGGCGGTAGAGGAGGGAGATGGTGGGGCTGCCGGCCCTAATGAAGGGCTTGGCTCGGCTCTCTCTCCGTGGTTGGCCGCCGTCCTCCTCCCTCTCTTGCAGGGCGAGGTGTCAGAGTGACAAATGTCTTTCTCCGGGGCCAATCTCCCTCGCGTGGAACTTCGCCAGGAAGCCAGGAAGAAGCCAGGAAGAAAAGAAAAATAAAAAACCTTTTAGAAGCCTGGAGTGTGGCAGAGAATGTGAACCTAGCTGTTTCCTTAACGCCGTCTCACGTCCTTGTTCATTCATTCAATCCATCATTCATTCGCTCACTCCTTCATTCATCCGCTCGTCCAAGGGCCTCCCTTTCGGCGGCACTTTCCTTGGGGCTGTGGGTCACAAAACAACTAGCAGCTATGAAAACATGGCTGTGTCAGTCATCGAGACCCCGTGGCAGTCTGCATCAGGATATCACTGAGTATAGAGAGAAAATAACTTAGATGATCCTCTCAAAGGACCCGGGTTTGACTCAGGAATATGTATTTCTAGGTGTAAGCCTGCATTCAAAGTCCATTCCTGACTGACACCCTGCTGCTGATTGGCATTGTAAGCCAAAGGAAGAGGAAAGAATTATATGGCGGACTTCAATGACTGACCTCCCTGAAGGAATTTATTTCCAGAGAATGGGGGTGAAAAGGTGAAGAAAATGGGGTAAGAAACAGTGCAGTTAAATAGACGGCTTGAACCCTCACATGCCACCCGCCCATTGACATAAAAACAGGGCCCCCTGGGAATTCTTAGTTTGCTGAACCAGTTGTAATGGCACACGCTAAGGCCTCACTGATAATTGTGAGTTATTAAGTTATTCATCAGAAAAAAGTCCACGAAGCGTCATCTGTTTCAGCTCCTGGCTATTAGGTAAGGACATTGCTCTGACTTCCTGGAGAGGAGACACAGATTTGCTCCTCAAAGTCTTGGGGGGAAGGAGGGGCAAACCCATAATTGTCCTGGGTCTGCCCATCCTCCAGCTAAACCAGCTCACCAAGTTCACAGCCCTCTCCTTCTACTTCTATTTTGTAGAGAGAGAATAGGGATCTTCATGGAAGACTGTTACCAAGTTCATGCTCAGCTTCGCTCCAGCCTTTCCTCTCAGCCCTTATTTCCGACCTCCCCAATCTTCCGGAAGCTCCTCAGACCCTTCCTTTACGTTCTGCACATTTCCACCCTCACAGGAAGCCCAAGAGGGAGTTGTCCGGGAAACTCCAGGAGATTTCGTCAGGCTGCTCAAGTGCGTATCACGCCTCATCTCTTCAACCAACAGTTAAAACGTCAAAGGAATTTGGTCTCCTCCACAAATATGCATGGAGTGCTCACACGGGCAACGTGCTGTGCTAGATTCTGGAAAAGAGAGGCACAGATATTTGTGGTAACAAGAAGGAGGAGTGATCCCCAGGTGCAGAGTTAGGTGACCTCTGCTGTGTCTATTCCTGGAGCACCACGAGGCAGCTAGCTGCCCGGGGAGGCAGATCTGTGGGTACTGACACAGTCGTGTCTCCCAGGCAGAGTGCTGGTTGAAAAGAACAAGTTGCAGAACAAAAGAAAGAATCACTACCATGCAGATGAGTCTTGACATTTGCACACACAATAAAGCTGTTTCAACGGTCATTTATGTAAACACTAGAGGCCTGGTGCACAATATTCATGCACTCGGAGGGGGGGTCCCTCAGCCTGGCCTGCACTCTCTTGCAGTCAGGGAGCCCTTGGGGGATGTCCAACTGCTGGCTTAGGCCCACAGCCTGTGGGGAGTGAGCCTAAGCCGGCAGTCAGACATCCTTAGTGCTGCTGCAGAGGCAGAAGTGGCTCTTGCCACCACCACTACACTTGCCAGCCATGAGCCTGGCTCAGGGCTTCTAGCTGAGTGGCCCTCCCTTTGTGGGAGTTCACTGACCACCAGGGGCCAGCTCCTGCATTGAACTTCTGCCCCTTGGTGGTCAGTGAGCATCATAGCAACTGGTTGTTCCACCGTTTGGTTGATTTGCATATTAGCCTTTTATTATATAGGACGTAAAAAATGGAAAAAGGGTCTCAAAGTTGCACCCCAAACAACCAAACTCATGATCAAGGATACTCAAGACACTGAGACTAGTAGGGAGAAGGGGTCAAGGGAAATATAACTTTCTTCGTGTTTCTTGATCATTTTTTTTTGTTATGGCAAAGGGAATATATATTACTCAGTACTGAATATTTTTTCAGTGGAAGATTAGTAAGGTGTGGCCCCTCACTTCAAATTTCCCATAATTGAATGGAGCTGGGGATGGGGAAGGCAAAGGGAAGTGGTTCTATCTAGTTCACAAGCCGGGCTGGGGGAAAAGTGCCTGGTTGGGAGGGGGGCAGAGAGGACAGTCACGCCCCACAACAAAGACTTGGGGGAAGATGATGTGAGCCCGGAAGATGGTGAGGAGGCAAGTGCCGGGACCATCCTCCAGGAAGTGGATAGCATGAGGAGGCAACGGGCGAGATGGAGGAAGGCAGGCACACAGGAAAGAGGGAGCCCTGGAAAGTCAGTGAGTAAGGGGTTGACCTAGTCAGGGATGCAACTGAGAATGTTAGTTTACCCGCCATGGGAAGGGTACCCCAGCCTGGACAGGGGCTGGTACTGGTTTGAGCAAGACCTTCATAGAAGAGTAGCAACAGGAGAAGAGGGAAAGAGATCTAGGTAAGGACCCAAGGTGATGCCCAGGCATGAAGCCTAACAGCATCAGTGAAAATGTGAATGTGAAAGACTCGGAAATCCTATCTAATAAAAGAGAAACATGTAAATTGATCACACCTCTGCAACACACAGCAGTCAAATCAGAAGTGGGTATGCAAATTAACCCAACAAAGATGGCATGTTAATTTGCATACACAGGCACCAGGGCAGAGGATGGAATGGCTTGGTTGCCACCCAAAGGTTGAGAACCACTAGCAGGGTCACCTAAGACCATCAGAAAACACAGATATTTACATACAATTCATAACAGTAGCAAAATTACAGTGATGAAGTAGCAACGACAATAATTTTATGGTCGGGGGTTACCACAACATGAGGAACTGTATTAAAGGGTCACATGGCATTAGGAAGGTTGAGAACCACTGCTCTAGAGCAAAGTGAGCTGGAGCAAGTTACTGTTGTGGTAGAGGGTGGAGAGAAAGCAAAGGTGAGAGACATGGTAAAGTCAGAGTGTCGAGGAAAAATTAAAGGGAAGATATCCTAAACTTCCAGGAAACCTCCACCAATGGAGCAAAGAAAAAAAAAATGCCTCTATTATTCTGTGAGCAACAAACCAAGCTTCTTGCTTTCTTTAACGCTAGGATTTCAGGCGCAGGGCGACTGGTGACTGACTGATGGGACGGGTGTCTGACGGGACGGAGGAGTCCAGGTCAAGGCCGTCATCCCAGGTCCCCTTCCCCCCATCACACCGCTCGCCTGCCCCAGGGTGACATGCATGCTGACTGCCGTGGACACACGAAACATAGGACTGCCTGCCAGATGCTGTCCCCCCAGCACCTGGACATCCTACCTAGTAAAAGAGTAATATGCAAACTAACTGTCACTCCAACACTCAAGATGGCTGGCCCCATGTGGACACAAGATGGCTGCTACAAGATGGCCAGCAGGGGAGGGCAGTTGGGAGGGATCAGGCCTACCGGGAAGGGCAATTAGGGGTGACCAGGCCTGCAGGAGAGGGCAGTTAGGGGCAATCAGGCTGGCAGGGGAGCAGTTAGGCATCAATTGGGCTGGCAGGGGAGTGGTTTGGGGGTGATCAGGCTGGCAGGCAGAAGTGGTTAGGAGCAATCAGGAAGGCAGGCAGGCAAGCAGTTGGGAGCCAGCAGTCCTGGATTGTGAGAGGGATGTCCCAGGTTGGAGAGGGAGCAGGCTGAGCTAAGGGACATACACCCCTGTGCACGGATTTCGTGCACCAGGCCTCTAGTCACGGAATGAGCCTCCCAACCAGCAACGCTGCTCCCCTCAGCCTCCACCCTCTCCCAGAGCCGCGACGCGAAGGGGAAGGCTGGGAACTCTGGGAACCAGGCGGCCTGGGAACCAGTCACAGCTCCGTCCCTCCCCGTCCTGGGGACCGGGAGGGCGTCACCTGCCTGCTCTCTGCCTCCTGCCCATCATGGGCACATCACACTGCCTCCCTCAGGGAGTCAGCGGGCGCATGGGTCATGCAGACAGAGCACTTAGCAAACACTCGCTAACGCCGGCCCCGTTTTGTGATCATCACCTCACAAACACAAGGAGACTTCGAAGCATGACCCGGATCTCTCAGTGCTGCTCATCCTTGTGAAATACTGTGTCTCCCAGCAAAGTCGTGTTCACGTGCCAACACGGATGGTCCGTTCCCAGAGCTCCCCAAACACTCATCATGGCTGATCACGATACCAACAAGAACAGCGGTTCTCAACCTGGGGGTCACGACCCCTTTGGGGGTCAAATGACCCTTTCACAGGGGTGGCCTAAGACTATGTATTGGAAAACACCTATTTCCCATGGTCTTAGGAACCAACACACCGCTCCTCGGTGTCGCAAAGTGTAGCCATGTAGTTCACTGTTGTCCTAGGAAGACTGTTGCCCATGCTACCCCACGATTCAAGACAACATTTCATTTATTTGTCATTAGAAATAAATATTTCACAATATATAATTACATATCGTTTTTGCGATTAATCCTTATGCTTTAATTATGTTCCATTTGTAACAACGAAAATACATCCTGCCTATCAGATGTTTACATGACAGTTCATAACAGTAGCAAAATGACAGTGATGAAGTAGCCACGGAAATAATGTTATGATTGGGGGTCACCACCCCATGAGGAGATGTCTTAAAGGGTCACGGCCTTAGGAAGGTGGAGAACCGCTGAACAAGAAGGTCACACGGAGTCATCCTGATGGAAACTTTCATACGGGCTCCAGAACCACCAGCGCTCTGCCCGTGTAGACTAACACGTGTCACCTTTTAGGGAGGGGACGCGTGCAGGAAAACATGCTTGGAGTGAAGATTGTCCCTCCCCCCCCCATCTCCCTGGCACAGAGACGCAACCTGTGCAGACTCGGGGCCCAGGCCCGGACCTCGCACGCGTGGTTTCACGCTCCGCGGTCATCCTCTCAAAGTCCCCAGTCACCTGTGAACAAAGAGCCGGGTTCTCCTTCTGCGGCAGCCCCGGGAATGATGGGGCCAGCGGGCCAGGCCGGGGTGATTCATCGCCGGCAGCCAGGACCCTGGAGTGCGTGCGGCCCATCCCACCGGTGGACGGAGCCTTCCTGTGGAAAGACTTTCATAGTAAAACACCGCGGCGCCCGCTGGCACCATACCTGTCGCTGCCGCCTGAGTGTTCCTGGGCTCGGAGGTGGTGAGCCAGCGAGGAGAGGATTCCCCTCATCCAGCGGTTCTCCACCTTCCTCAGGCTGTGACCCTTGCAGACAGCTCCTCATGGGGTGGTGGCCCCCAACCATGAAATGTTGCTCCTGTGATGCATCGTGATGCAAATATCTGTATTTTCTGATGGTCTTAGGCGACCCCTGTGAAAGGGTCTTTCGACCCCCAAAGGGGTCGTGACCCACAGGTTGAGAACCATTGCCCTCATCTGTGGTTCCACCGTCGTCAGCGCCCCATTCAACCACGCTTTCTGCATCCTCTGAGGGGCCCCCAGTGTCTCGATGCCAAACACGGAGGGGGAGATTTGGGCTCTCTTGCCCTCCCTGCAACTTCGTCAGTGGACGTCTCCTTCCTAGGCTCCTGGCATGGTCTCTGGATTGTTCCTCCACCAGCTTAGGTTTTGGGGTTTTGCTGTGTGATCAGTGCAGGTGCGAGAGGAGTACACACACACACACACACACACACACACACACACGTGCGTGCATAAAGCATTCCTTTCCTGGAAAGCCAGAAGCACATGATGCGTATTAATAAAGAGCCTGCTTTCCATAGGTTTTATTATTATGGAGTGTAAAACGGTTTCTATTACAAGCAAGGGTGAAATTGCCCACTAATTAGCCTGCGAAGACGGTGTTTCATGGAAGATATAAATTGAGGGCGTCGCTTTCTGGGTGAACCTGCAGGGCCTGAGTCGCCGAGTGCACCCACATTCAGCCTGTCTGCTCAAACAGGGCATTGAGACGCGCCACCCAAGGGCAGATGGTTCGGTCTGTGTTTCTCAACGACCCAAATCCGGGGCTTTTGATTCCTTTGCTCCGAGGGAAGGCTGTTTCCAGACACGGCCGCCTGAGCGTGAGCAGTGAATCGGAGCATCCGCGATGAGAAATGGGAAAGTGGAAGTGAAGAAGCGAAGGGCTGAATTCTCCGCCTCCCTCTCTCCTGGGGTGCCAGCTCCTAGGATCCACTCACCTCCCCCAAAGGACCCCTGCTTCTGTGACTTGGAGGATTGCACAGCCTTTGTGAACATGCCACCCTCACAGACTCCCGTTACATGTTGTCATAGCACCAGAGCCTGCGTCAGGCCCCGCCATAAACCGCCAGGCCCCGCGAGCCCAGGCTGTGTGCGGAGGTTTCTAGAAACCACGTCTTGGAAGAAAAGAGTGAAATTCTTCAAGAACGTGGGGAAAAAAAATAATATCCTCAATGTCTCCTTAAACTGCGTGTTTCTCGTTTTAATAAAAACGAAGACCTGGGGTTAAAAGGAAGACCTCATTGTTGGGAGCCGTGTGGCCACTTGACCCCTGACCTCACCCACATTCCTGAATGCTGGTTCCTCGGGCCACTGGGGAGCAGACCTTCCCCCCTTTCCCCGCCCCACCTCTCAGAGTTGGGGGGCTGGCGGGCAGAGGCTAAGGAGACACGCACTCATGCACGT
Source organism: Lasiurus cinereus (assembly GCA_011751065.1). NCBI lineage: Eukaryota > Metazoa > Chordata > Mammalia > Chiroptera > Vespertilionidae > Lasiurus > Lasiurus cinereus. The sequence continues at coordinate 1,877,402 of JAAGEH010000022.1, forward strand.
TGGACGATTTTTACTTCCAGAAGAGTCTTTATGGGTTTGTTGTGTCTTATCCAGCTGGTTAACGTGGCTTGCAGCATATCCTGGTCCGTTCAAAACCCAAGTCACCACAGGCGGGGAAGCTTTTCTAAAAAATATATATTTTCATTGATTTCGGAAAGAAAGGGGGAGGAGGAGAGAGAGACAGAAACATCCATAATGAGAGAGAATCATTGACTGGCTGCCTCCTGCTCGCCCCTCCTGGGGATCCAGCCGGCCATCCAACCGTGACACTCAAACCACTGAGCCACACCGGCTGGGCCGGAAGATGCTTCCTGGGTCTTGG
>JAAGEH010000022.1:1877733-1891708 GCA_011751065.1 Lasiurus cinereus
GGAAAGAGGGGAGCCTGCACAAGGCGCCCCAGTTCTGGGTCCGGGGGAGCCAGCTCCAGCACCAGAGGCTGGAGGGGGGGCCCGCTGAGCTCAGCGAGCGGAGCTGCGGGGCATCGGTCACCCCTATCCCCCACCTTTACCCCCATCTCCCCCCCCAGCACCCTCACCCCCACCCTCACCCCCACTTTCCCTCCCACTGCCCCGGCCAGAGGTGGCGCCAGGGCCCCCAGACAGCACCCTCCATGGTGGGACCCATATACCCCCTGCCCCCCGGGCCAGGCGAGCTGCCACCGGGGACCCCGCCTTGGAACCGGGGAGCCGCCTGCTCCCCACGCCACGCCTCAGGCTCAGAGCGTGTCGGTCGTGGCGGGGCCTGGAAGGCTGATAGCGAGAGGGCTCGGGGCAGGGTGCTGGGGGGCCAGAGCCCGGCCCCATCCATCCAGCCCGCGGAGCTACAGGTCCAGGGGTGCGCGGAGCCACAGCCTCTGCTCGAGGAGGAGGAGCACGCACGCCCCTGTCACTGCCCCCTACCCCCCCAGCGGGTGCTGCTGGGAGCCCGGTGCAGGCAGCCTCCTGGAGGGGGGGGGATTGGGGGGGTCGGCTGCTCATTGAAGGACCCAGCAGAGTCTCCTCCATCAGCAGGAATCGGCGCCCCTTCACAAGGGGGTTGCGGGGTGAGGGATTGGAGATACGGAATGGCCTGCTCAGGGTCCTGCAGTTCGTGGGGAGCTGGAGCGTGGACAGGTAGCTCTGCCCCCCGTTTCCCGGCCACCTGTGTGAGCACTAGGCCTGAGCTACACTGGGTGCCCGGGTTCTATCACCCACGGATCCCCTGCAGGCCACAGCCCTGGCCCCCAAAGCACCACCTCCCCGCTTTGTAAAGGAGAACCAGCTCCGCCAAGACCGGTGTGGCTCAGTGGATAGAGCATCGGCCTGCGGACTGAAAGGTCCCAGGTTCCATTCAGGTCAAGGGCACGTGCCTTGGTGGCGGGCACATCCCCAGTGGGGGACGTGCAAGAGGCGGCTGATGGATGTCTCTCTCATCCATGTTTCTGGCTTTCTATCCCTCTCCTTCCCTGTAAAAAAATCAATAAAATATATTTAAAAAGAAAAAGAAAGAGACATTTAAAAAAAAAAAAAGGAAAGAACTAACTCCGCGGCTTATTTTCTCATCCGCAATGCCCTGGGGGTCAGATGGCACATTTTTATTGCCCCATTTCAGAAGAAGTCTTACGCTCCTCAAACAAATACATCTTCCAAAGGCACCACCCTTCCCCTCCTGGCCGCTAACCCTGAATGAAGTGCCCACATAGGTTACCCCTCGCCTCAACATCCCTCTTGTTCCCTGGAACTGGATGTTTACGGGCGATCAATATAAAAATCACTTTAAAGTCAGTTACGTTTTTGGAAAGTAATACAGTGGTACCTCGCGATACGAGTTTAATTCGTTCCGTCACCTTGAGGCGTGGAAAAGGATGAGACGCTCGAGTCGCGGTAAACTGGTGGGTCGTGTGCAGCCGGCCGATCCGCGCGATGACTCCTATCTCAACTGTTGCTCGTATTTCAAAGCAAAAATCGCTCGCTCGACGGCTCGTATCTCAAAAATCTCGTCTGTTAGGGCACTCGTATCTCGAGGTACCACTGTATAGCCTTCTCTTGGTATACCATTTCACAGATAAGGACAAAAATACGTACTTTGCTCTCAGGACAGGTGGACGCAGGGCTAGGATCCATACCCCCAGCCCCTCTCAGCGCCTCTATTATACAGTGGTACCTCGAGATACGAGTGTCCTAACATGTGAGATTTTTGAGATACGAGCCGTCGAGCGAGCGATTTTTGCTTTGAAATACGAGCAACAGTTGAGATACGAGTCATCGCGCGGATCGGCCGGCTGCACACGACCCACCAGTTTACCGCGACTCGAGCATCTCATAGTTTCCCACGCCTCAAGGTGACGGAACAAACTCGTATCTCGAGGTACCGCTGTAACACGCATAGGTGTCTATTCAAACACGGAGAAGGTTCCTGACAACAGAAGTAGAGAGACGAGGTTTGCGTTTCCCTCCATTCACCCAAGAGGAGGGAGAAGAAGGAGACGTTTCTGTGCAGTGAGCGAGGGTCTCGGAAGAACGCCACACAGGCCTCCACAGGCAGGAGCCTCCTCAGGAAGCTGGGAAAGGATGCTCATTCCAGAACATGCAGGCCCAGACGCTGCTCTCTGAGGCCGTCGCTGGAAGAGGGGGGGACGTGGGTGGCCCCCGCACTCCTGGTAGCAGCACAACAGCAGCCACATCCACACCCCAGCAGCTCAAATGTCTCTGTCCCTACATTCCGCCCTTTACAGCTGGGGAAACTGAGGCTCGGGAAGCCCAGTGACCGCTCACCTCGTTAGCCCCAACGCTGAGCCCTCGTCTAGATCTGACCCCAGAGAGACTGGGAAAACCAAGCCGTCTTACAAGCCCACTAGGATTTTAGCTGCTTCTGTGAAATTGTATTTATTCTCATTTTTGGTGTGTTTTTTTTTTCCCCTTAAATTTTAGCCTCGTCATCCAAAACCAGACTGGGTATCTCCTGAGACAGAAGGTCGGGCTCTTGTCTATTGTTGTGGAGCATAAAGTACACATTCATGGGACGCCGGTTTGCTGATGGAGGAAATGAGGCCCAAGAGCCAAGGGCTAGGTCAAAGCCAGCCCAAGAGGGACTGCGGGCATTTTTACAAGACCGTCTGGAACCCGGGCTCCACCCGCCCCCACAACCCCCCCCGGCCCCCCCCCACCATCCTCCCCCCCCCCGCCCTCCAGCCCCCGCCACCACCTCTGCCTCAGACTCACTGCAAGACGTTCACCACGTCTGGTGGCTTCGTGGGGTGTGCGGTGCCTGGTTAATAACATGAGAACAGAGACCGCTCTGAGGGGCTTGCGGCTCGGGGTTTTCAGAGTGAGATTGCTCAGCGATCAAAGGAGCAGAGATGCCCCCGAGCACGCTGCCGTGGCTGGTAAATGCTTTGCATTTTCCGCGGTCGGCGTCAGAATCTGAAGGCCTCAGTACGTACTGTGTTCCCAGTGTGTAACGTGCCTTGAAACACGCGTGGAATAAAGAAACGCACGTCTGTCTCCCTAACGAGCGCGCCTTCTCCGAGGCTTTCCGCCCACCAAGCGGGCCGCAGCCTTCACGTGGGCCCGTGGCGTGACCGAGCTGTCACGGCGCTTTCAGTGGGGCCGGGGCCACGGAGCCTGCCGCACACCGTCCACCGGGTGCACAGGGGTCCTGCCTTTCTAACGGCCGATGCTTCAGGGGAACTCCCGCTGGACGGCTCAGAGCGGCCCCCGCTGGCACCTGCCCTGCAGCTGTGAGTGGACTGTGAGTGTAACCGCGTCATGCCCCCTCCCACACACGCCCTAAATTACACACACACACACACACTAAAGCCCTAACTTCCAATGTGACTGTATATGAGATAGGACTTTGAAGGAGGTCATTAAGGTTTAAATTAGGTCATAGGGGTGGGGCTCTCATTCAATAAAATTAGTCTCCTTTTAAGAAGAAGAAGACACATGATAGATATCTCTCTCTCTCTCTCTCTCTCTCTCTCTCCCTTCCTCTCTCTCTATTTCTCTCCCCTTCTCAAGACACACAGCTCTGTGGCTGCCCACCCATCTCCAGGTCCCCTGGGGTTGAGAAGGAAGAAGGCAGGCAGGCAGGTGGTCACTCCCCTGCTGTGCCTGGTTTCCCGATAGTCATCCATCCATCCATCCACCCACCCATCCATCCACCCATCCATCCATCCATCCATCCACCCATCCACCCATCCTGTCATTCAGCAGATCTTTACTGACGGCCCACAATGTGCCAGGACCCATTTCAGATATTATAGTGAACAAAATAAACACAAGCCAAAACCAGTGTGGCTCAGTGGATAGAGCATCGGCCTGCGGACTGAAAGGTCCCAGGTTCCATTCCGGTCAAGGGCACATATCTTGGTTGTGGGTACATCCCCAGTAGGAGGTGTGCAGGAGGCAGCTGATGGATGTTTCTCTCTCATCGATGTTTCTAACTCTCTCTCCCTCTCCCTCCCTCTCTGTAAAAAAAACAATAAAAAGATTAAAAATAAAAAATAAACACGGAGTTCCATCTCCATGAAGCTTCCCTTCTAGCGTCAGCCTCCTGATGGATAACTTCATCTGGAGGGAGACTTTTCCTGTATGTCACTCTGTGTTAGCACCGCGGCTTAATCCCACCATGCCTTTTCTCACCACGGAGCAGGCCCCTCCCTTTAATCATTTTGGTAAATCTGCTTTCACATTTCTCCGAGAAAGTGAGTGCCACTTAACTCCGTTGACCAATAGGAGCGATGAAGGACAAACGGTAATCGCATCTACTTTTTCCCAAAGCGCTCACACGCCTGGTATCAATTCGAGCGTCGGAAACTGGGATTTCTGAAGTCTGGAGTACAGATTAACCATCAGAAAGCAAACACAAGTGCTTCATATTCTTCGTTTCCACTTAAGCCCTGTCCTGGCAGTAAAAAGGCAAACAAAATTCCCCATAACTTCTCCGCGGGGACCCTGCTTGGCTGCGTTCTTACAACTCGGTTGTGCCGGTTCAGACGAAATCAGCCAAGGTCACCATGGTGAAATGCGTGTTGCACGCCGATCGCACAGCTTGGCCGGGAGTTACCAGCATGAACGCAAAGCCAGAACACCGGGTCTGCCCTGTAATTATTTTATTTTCGACTGTAGCAGGTCTCAATCAAATTTCTATCCTGGGCTCAAAGCACTGTCTTCTGAAAACATCGGAAAGCCAACTTATACTTATGTGTAAGACGCACGTATGAAATATAAATAATTCGGCGACGTGGGTCAGATGGCACAGGGTGTAAAAATCCCGTCTTTAAAGCCAGCCGACTCAGAAATAACCTTGATCCTATTTATAAATGTTGAGAGATATTTTTTCTCCCTTAACCACGTCAGTAGACAATGATCAGTGTCCCAAGGTTTTCTGTTGAAGCAGGAGAATTTCTCAAGCATGTCAAACTCACGACCAGCGGGCCGAGAATTTGACATGCTTGCTAGGCTGTGCTTTGCATCATGCCTTATTTTCTTCTATATTTTAACCAGAGGCCCAGTGCACGAAATTTGTGCATGGGGGAGAGGGGTGTCCCTCCGCCCAGCCTGTACCCTCTCCAATCTGGGACCCCTTGAGGGATATCCAATTGCCCAGGTAGGATCAGGCCTAAAGGGGCAGATAAATATCCCTCTCACAATCCAGAACTGCTGGCTCCCAATTGCTCACCTGCCTATCTTCTTGATTGCCCTTAACTGCTTCTGCCTGCCAGCCTGATCACCCCCTAACCACTCCCCAGCTAGTGTGATTGATGCCTAACTGCTCCCCTGCCAGCCTGTTGCCCCTAACTGCCCTCTGCTGCTGACCTGGTCCCTCCTAACAGCCCTCCCCCACAGGCCTGGTCAACCCTAACTGCCCTCCTCTGCAGGTCTGGTCCCCCCCACAACTGCTCTCCCCTGAGGCCTGGGTCCCACCCAACTGTCCTTCCCTGCAGACCCGGTTGCCCACAACTTCCTCCTCTGCTGGCCTGGTCCCTCCTAACTGCCCTCCCCTGCTGGCCATCTTGTGGCGGCCATCTTGTGTCCACATGGGGGCAGTCATCTTGTGTGTTGCAGTGATAGTCAATTTGCATATTATTCTTTTATTAGATAGGATAGAGGCCTGGTACATGGGTGGGGGCCAGCTGGTTTGCCCTGAAAGGTGTCCAGGTGGGGGTTCCCTTGGGGCATGGAGCAGCCTGGGCAAGGGGTCTGTGGTGGTTTGCAGGCCAGCCATACCCCCCCCAGTGACTCAAGTGGAGGCCCTGGTATCTGGGATTTCTTTATCTTCTACAATTGAAACTTTGTAGCCTTGAGTGGAGACCTGGGACCATCAAGGTAGGTGGGAAGCAGCCATCTTGGTTGGTTAATTTGCATACTTGCTCCTGATTGGCTGGTGTGTGTGGCTTGTGGTATAGCGGAGGAATGGTCAATTTGCATATTACTCTTTTATTAGATAGGATCCTCACCCAATGATATTTCTCCACTGATTTTGAGAGAGTAGAAGGGAGAGAGAGAGAGAGAGAAAGAAAGAGAAAAACATTGATGTAAGAGAAACACATTGATTGGTTGCCTCCCACATGTGCCCAGAGCAGGGCTGGGAGCCTACAACCGAGGTATGTGCCCTTGACCAGAATTAAACCCAGGAACCTTCAGTCCACAGGCTGAGGCTCTTTCCACTGAGAAAAACCGTAAGAGACCTTGCCTTTTAACGTTAATTATTCTGACAGTTTTGTCACACAGGAAGCTCACCCCCATCAAAACGAGGACAGTGACAATAACACTAGCGGGAGGGTGGGCTCCGGGAGTAAGTGTTTGGGTCAAAACAGAGTGGGTTTGCCCTAACCAGTTTGGCTCAGTGGACAGAGCGTCAGCCTGCAGACTGAAGGGTCCTACGTTCGATTCCGGTCAAGGGCATGTACCTTGGTTGCAGGCACATCCCCAGTAGGGAGTGTGCAGAAGGCAGCTGATCAATGCTTCTCTCTCATCAATGTTTTTAACTCTTTATCTCTCTCCCTTCCTCTCTGTAAAAATTAATAAAATGTTTTAAAAAAAAAACAGAGTGGGTTTAATCCCAAAGATCTCATCTTCGAGGAGCTGGCCTTCTGCTGTGCGGGACGAGTCAGAATCAGCTCTGGGGATGGAGGGGACAGGCAAGCAGTCTGACCAGGAGGGTGAAGTTCAATGTCTGCACCACAAATGCCAGTGGCCAGAGGAGGCCGAGTCCTCGCCCCCAGCCAGCTACGCGAGGTCAGCAGCTCCTGTGCAGACGAAGCCTGGCCCGGGGCACTAAGAAGAAGAAGCAGCTGTATTGCCCGGCCGGGGTGGCTCAGTGGTTGAGCGTCCACCCATGAACCAGGAGGCCCTGGTTCGATTCCCAGTCACGGCACATGGCCGGGGTTCTGAGCTCCATCCCCAGGGTGGGGCGTGCAGGAGGCAGCTGATCAACGAGTCTCTCATCACTGATATTTGCATCTTTCTCTCCCTCTCCCTTCCTCTCTGACATCAATAAACATATATTTTAAAAAAGAAGCAGCCATGCTAAGAACTGCTGCTGTTTGGCCTGCCTGCATGAAGCTGGTTTGGAAAGTCAATTACAACCCTTCTGCTCGGAGCTCAGATCCTCCTGAAAAACCAGAACCCCAAACCCTCGTGCCCGAGACCATGGAAAACCCCCTCCGTGAGGCCTCCCGTGGACAAGGCCTTCGCCGCGTTTAATTTTCTTTGTGACATGAAGAGGCTGCATTTCCGGCCGAGACGGGTTTGGCTCAGTAGATAGAGCGTCGGCTTGCGGACTGAAAGGTCCCAGGTTCGATTCCGGTCAAGGGCATGTGCCTTGCTTGCGGGCACATCTCCACTGTGGGGCGTGCAGGAGGCGGCTGATCGATGTCTCTCTCTCATCGATGTTTCTGACTTTCTATCTCTCTCCCTTCCTCTCTGTAAAAAATCAATAAAATATATATATATTTTTTAAAAAGGCTGCATTTCCGGCACCCAATCCCAGATGAGAAACTGCTCCCGTGCTCTGCCCCTACAATGTCTCTCTCTCCTCCGCTTCCCTCCTCCCCTCCCGCTGCCTGAACCGGGCGGGTCCCAAGGTCAGGTTCTAATGGACGCTCTTCTGCCTGCTGCTCAAGGTCAAGTATGCATGAACTACATCCTGGTTCAAATAAGAAGGTTTATAAAAATAAAATAAAATAAAAAATACAGTGGTACCTGGAGATACAAGTTTAATTCATTCCGTAACCTTGAGGCGTGGGAAACTATGAGTCATGGTAAACGGGTGGGTGGTGTGCAGCCGGCCAATCCACGCGATGACTCCTATCTCAACTGTTGCTCATATTTCAAAGCAAAAATCACTCGCTCGACGGCTCGTACCTCAAACATCTCGTCTGTTAGGGCACTCGTATCTCGAGGTACCACTGTGCCCGAAAACCCTCCTGAAGCTCTTGGACATCGAATGACCCTCACCCACCAGCAGCGTGATGAATGAAGTGTAAACGAGTCCCAAACATGTGGCTTACATTTCCCCCAGAACCCGCTGGGGCCGGACTCTTCCAGGGGAAAATGCTTGGGAAAATGTATTCCGAATTTTCCCTAAATGCAAAACGTTGGAAAAATAAATGCAAACTTTCCTTGACAGCTCCCCCACCCGCAGCCGGCCAGTGACAAATGCCCGCGTCTGGGTGCAGGGCTGGCCCCCCCGCCCCCGCAAAAGCCCTCCCCGCGGCCCCCCTGGCAGGGATGAGGGGTGTGGGGTGCCTCTCTGTGTTCGGCTCACACCAGGATTTGTTTGTGTTTGCTCTTGCAGAGGAGAGAAGAACGCCATCCGATGTCCACGCCGCCCGCTCCCCCTCTCCCCGTCACCCCCCTCCTCCTCTTGGAACCCCTCGGGGAGAATCTCCCTGTGACAAAGAAATAGGCCTTTTCTCTGAGGCTGGCACAGGCCTTGGCCGGCCACCAGGGCCCGGTCCCCGGAGGCCGCTCCCATGTTTGTGATTGGCATGTCATCGCCATGGACTGAACCCGGCCAGAGCCGTCCAGGACGGGGAGCTCTAAACGTGGCAAGCCGCCCTCTCCCTCGCCCGCCCGGCGTGCCCGTCTGCACTGCTGGGCCCCGAAAGCCAGGGTGGATGGCAGACCTACACCAGCAGACAACATCCACACAGCCACACGCGGGCTCTCTGCTGCTCCCCCTTTCCCAGGGCCCGGCGTGGCCCTGGACCTCTGTCCGCCGTGACGTTTCGTGGGGCGTGCTCATTCCGCACCGTCCCCTTCTCCTCTCTCCTGGCCTCACTTCCTCCTCTGTCAGTTCCTCCCAGCAAGGTCCTCATTTCCGTAAGCCGTCTCTACCGTAAGCCGTCTCTACCGGGAGCCTTCAGCGTGCCAACGGGACAGGGTCAGCTCTGGAAGGGGAGCGAGGTGCTCTGAGAGGGAGGCGTGGGCTCGAGAGGAGATGTCTCTGGCGCGGGCAGCTCACTGTGGGGAGTGTGGTCCCTGCACCAAGAGGTGGCCAGGTTGCAGGTTCCAGCCCCAGCTGGGGCACGGGCAGGAGGCAAACCCTCTCTCTCTCTCTCTCTCTCTCTCTCTCTCTCTCTCTTTATCTCTCTCTCTGCCTCTCTCCCTCCCCCCTCCCTAAAATCAATTTTAAAAAACAAAGAAGAGTAGTCTACTATTTAGTTATTTATTATTTATTTTTAAATGTTTTTGGAAGTCATCCATGTTGTGTGTGTACAGTGATTATTTTCATTTTTTTCCAATATATTTTATTGATTTTTTTTTTTTACAGAGAGGAAGGGAGAGGGATAGAGAGTTAGAAACATCCATGAGAGAGAGACATCGATCAGCTGCCTCCTGCACACCCCCTACTGGGGATGTGCCCACCACCAAGGTACATGCCCTTGACCGGAATGGAACCTGGGACCCTTCAGTCTGCAGGCTGACGCTCTATCTACTGAGCCAAACCGGTTTGGGCCAGTAGTCTAACATTTAGAGGGAACACTCAATGGGAAAGGTATTAAAACACATAGGATGTCCTCTACTAGGGGAAGAGAATGCACGCGTCCCGTCCTGTACATCCTCCTCCTTACAGATGCCGGTGAAAGAGTTTATAGGAAAGATTTTTTTTTAAAAAAAGAAGTTATCTCTGATAGTCAGATAGATTAGCTAGGACTACAGAACAAGCCTACACATGGGAAGACAGAACACCCTCCAGAACCACACCTCCATCTCTTGGGGCCGCTCTGGAAACACCTCCAGGGGAGGTCCTACGGGTGCCTCAGCATGAAGTTCAAGTGCTTCCTCTCCTCTCCCTGCCTTTGCTCCGGATGAGGGAGGGAGCCACCGCCTCCCGCCCCCGTGGTCGAGAAGCAGGGCGCCATCATCCTCCGAATGAGTCCTACTTAGTTCACACCTGAGCCGTCCCCATCCCCACCCCCCTCTCCCCCATCCCCGCTTTGTACCACCCGGTGCTGACCTGCCCTTGACCTGTGTGGGTCCACCATTCGCTCTCAGCACCTATGAGCGTGCTGAAGGCGTGCCGCTGCCTGCCTGCCCCACAGAGACCCTTCCCTCCGCGGCTTCCCGTGTGGGGAGGGCGAGGACCAGAGGGTGGAGGGAAGGGAATGGACTCAAATCTCCCCGGGAAACGTTTCTACCAGGTACCGTTTCTCCAACTACTGCCCTTCTTCCCTCTCCTGGGACGTGGCGAGAGTTTGAAGGGGAGCCGGAGAGGTCTCTGGTTCATCCTGAACTGGTTTCTCCTCCCCTGTTCTCCGAAACGCTTCGGCCTAAGGCAGTGGTTCTCAACCTTCCTAAGGCCTCGACCCTTTAAGACAGCTCCTCATGGCGTGGTGACCCCCAACCATAACATTATTTCCGTGGCTACTTCATCACTGTCATCTTGCTTCTGTGATGAACTGTCATGTAAATATCTGATAGGCAGGATGTATTTTCGTTGTTACAAATGGAACATCATTAAAGCATAGGGATTCATCACAAAAACAATATGTAATTATATATGGTGAAATATCTATTTCTAATGACAAATAAGTGAAATTTTGTCTTGAATCGTGGTGTAGCATGGGTAACAGTCTTTATATGAATATGACAACAGTAAACTACATGGCTACACTTTGCTACACCGAGGAGCGGTGTGTTGCTTCCTAAGACCATGGGAAATAGGTGTTTTCCGCTGGTCTTAGGTGACCCCTGTGAAAGGGTCGTTCGACCCCCAAAGGGGTCGTGACCCACAGGTTGAGAACCGCTGGCCTAAGGGATGCAGTCCAAACTCCCCCAGCGCAGGAGGCCTGGCAGGAGGCAGGGCTGGGCAGCCTCTCCCCACCCTCTGCCCTGTGCACACCCCTCTGCAGGCACCCCCGGCTCCCTGCCCCACTAATAGGTGTAGTTTCTACTAGAAAGAGCAAAGCAGCATTCTCCACAGCAGAACCAGCGTTAAGCTAGCCTCAGCTCCCACCTGATGTTCAGATCAAAGACACACAAATCCCTGTTGCTCCCCAACTGGATCCTGTCACTCCACTCCACGGATCAACTTACTCAGGACACCCGACACCAACCCCAGGGAAAGGCTGTCTGCACTGCGACAGACGGATTCTGCCCCTTCTCCTAGAAAGCTGGTTCTGGGGTGACCATGACTCAGCCGTTTCCTGGAGAGCATAAAGCATGGGTGCACTGCACCTCCAAGGACACCGGGTTCCAGAAATGGCCCCGGAAATGCGGGCCTGCAGGTGCGTGGACACGGGGGAGGCAGAGAGGGCCCCAAGGACTCTGAGGTGGACGGTGCTTCAGGGGCTGAGGGCCCCCGCAGCCTGCTCTCCCCTCCATGTTCTGAACTGTTGAATTCCTGGCAATAGTCCGCTTATACAAGCCAGCAAATCAAGCTTAAAAGAGGTCAAGACCCAAAAACATACTTGTCACCCTGCACCTTTTGCTGTGTTCTTTTGTAATCTGGCGTTATAATTACTGTAAAATGGCATGGAAATTAAATCAATAATGGTTTCTCCTTCCCCAAAGGTAGGAGGCTTTGACTTCCATCCTCACCTCCACAGTCCTTTCCATTTCCAGAGACCCTTGGTGGAGCCTTCTTGTCAACCAGGAGACCCTGTACCAGTGGTTCTCCACCTTCCTACTGCCGCGACCCTTTCACACAGCTCCTCATGTTGTGGTGACCCCAACCATAAGATTATTTTCGTTGCTGCTTCATCACTGTAATTTTGCTACTGTTAATGAATCATAATATAAACATCTATGTTTTCCTATGGTCTGAGGCTCTACAGCAGCGGTTCTCAACCTGTGAATCACAAGAGCTTAAGACCATAGGAAAACACAGATATTTACATTATGACTCATAACAGTAGCAAAATTACAGTGATGAAGCAGCAACAAAAATAATTTTATGGTTGGGGGTCACCAAAACAGGAGGAACTGTATGAAAGGGTCGCGGCATTAGAAAGATTGAGAACCAGTGCCCTATGCCCTGTGGACATGAGATCAAATCCTATACCAGCTCTCCAGAACATCTCTTTTCCGTTTCTCTCATCTGAGAGAGCATAGGCCACCTGCCGGCCTACAGGATAGTGCTGAGAATTAAGTAACAGCCAAAGTGCCCATCAGCAGATGAGTGGATAAAAAAAGCTGGTACATTTATACCATGAAATACTAGGCAGCTGTAAAAAAAAAAAAAAAAAAGAAGAAGAAGGACCTCTTACCCTTTGAGACAGCATGGAAGGACTTGGAGAGCATGATGCTGAGTGAAATAAGCCAGTCCGAGAAAGATGAGGATCACATGCTCTCACTCATATGTGGAATCTAATGAACAACATAAACTGACGAACGGAATGGATCCAGAGACATGGAAGCATCCAAAAGACTGTCAAATCTCAGAGGGACGGCCACGGAAGGCTGGGTGGGTGGGAAGAGATCAACCATAGAACTCGTATGCATACATGCATAACACATGGACACTGACAATAGTGTGGTGAAGGCCGGGGGGGGGTGGGGGGGGCGTGGTGGCCCGGGGGGGCTAGGACAGGTGAGATGGGGTAGAAGGGGACATATTAATACTCCCAACAATAAAGATTTAAAATAAAAGTAAATACATACATACATACACACATAAAAAAAAGAAAAGAATGAAGTAATTGTTGATGGGGGAGGAGGGAGACTTTAGGCCAATGCTGTTGGCCTTCTGAAGAACGGGGGGCGGGGAGAGGGTGGAAAGGAGAAGGGGCGGGGGGTGGGGCAGTGGAAGGAGACCCTGCCTGGCCATCGCAGGCCTCCGGGCTGCGCCTCCAGCCTCAGGGCCAGGCCCGGGGAGCCCCAGCTTCTCTATTTGTGGTTTGAACCGGTGCCCAGAGGAGGGGAGGACAAGCAGGACTGCAGGGCATAATGGAGACGACCCTGCTGGTGAGTGTCCATTCAACATCTGTCCGAGGGGAGGCCGGGAGGCCGCCGACTGCCAAGTCCATTACCATTAGCGCATTATTTGTGCCGAATGCTTTGAGAAGACAGGTCGAGCCACAGATGTCTGTGTGAAATGTGGAGGACCCCCCCCCACACCCATACCTCACACACACACACACAAACACACCCTATTCCAGGCTCTTGCAAAGTGTGGGCACCTTGCTCCCTTCTCTACCTGCCTCTCTGACACCCCCTCTTAATCCCCCCCCCCCCCACCCACCTCATTTCAGAGTTCACACACCGTTCCTGACAGTTTCAGCAACAACAGTTCCAGGAGGTGCGGGGCCTGGTAATTAATTTTGCTCCTTGACTGGAAGGTGAAAGCTTTTTATTATGTAAATTATAAATGTCCTGGAGGGAAACTTTATCTCCCTCTCACCAATGAGCCCATCAGGCTGCCTGCATCAGGGTTTTTTTTTTTAATGTTTATTAGTCTAGGGGGGCCAGTTAGGATGTTTCATGGCTTCTAAGTGCTGACATTTATCTATTGTTTCCCAATAAGCCTCGTGGCAGGGAGCCACCAGCAGGTCACTAAATAAGGGGGGAGGGAGGGGTGTCCACAGACGGGGAGGGAGCCCAAGGAGAGACCTGGGCGGAAGACGAAGGTGGTGGGAGCCCGCCCCCCCCCTCCCCCATGCCGAGGGTTCTGTCTCTCTCCCTGGAATTCCTGCATCTTCCTCACGTGATTCCTCTCACCTGTCTCCTTTCTGCCTTGATGGATGCCACGCTGGACCACTGGGCACAGGGGACCGCACCCCCCATTCCCCTCCCACCCCAGGGCTGAGGATGCCCTGCCCCTCCCTCCACATCACCAGCATCCCAGCCTTAGTACCTTTGCTCTTTGACTGGGGACCATTTATACTCTCAGAAGAGCACTGCAACTTCATATTCC
>JAAGEH010000022.1:1891718-1907261 GCA_011751065.1 Lasiurus cinereus
CCAGCTTCTGCTCTTACTGAGGAGTAACCACTCCCCAGATAGGAAGGGCTGCTCTCCAGGAAGTGTGTGGACCCGTCACGTGTCCTAAAATACGGGAGACAGCGCTGATTCAGGAAAACACGGCACGGCCAGTCCTTAGCTGTGTGGTCAAGGGAAGGGAAGCAGGGACAGCGCCCGGGAGAAAAGCTCTGACAGTGGTCTCCTGTCCGCAGACTCACTTCTCTGACACGCTGCTCTCACTGGCGACACAAACCGCCCTCACAGGAAGCGGCAGAGGAAGGATGGAGACCATCTGGGGCTTAAGGGGGGGGCAGGTGGGCATTGCATGGGTTTAAGGTTCTCAGAAATATTTCACATAAAATGGTAGAAAATATGTACTGAAGCATCTTCTCTGGTCCTTTCCCTGATGCTAAGTGGGATGACCACCTCCGGGGAAGGCATGATTGACAGAATGGGGGTGGAGGCCGGGCCCCTCTGCCTAGGCCACGGCCTCCCACCACCCAGGCATCTAACTTAGTCTCCCCGAACATCCCTGAGCCTCTTCCTTCTGTGCAGATGCGAGGGCTTGCTGAGCGGAACTCAGATCCCTGCGTTCTCTCACATCCCAAGGCCCCCTGTTAACCTGGCCCCTCCACATCAGCGGGCAAGCACCGCCTGCTTTTAGGGGTAACTTCCTAGATGTCGTATTCCATGTCCTCCTCAGTAATCTCAGCGTGTTGTCCTATTGCAGAGATCTACATGTGAAAGGGCACGGGATTAGTCACAGCAGGTTTGGTTATGCTCAGTAACAAGTAGCACCCATCTCTCGGTGGTTCTGAGGAACACGGCGTTGTTTTACTGGCACGACATGCCCCCAGCTCGCCTGCCGCCTGGCTCCAGGTCTCGTTCCAGCACCTGGGCTGCGGGCACGGCTTCCTGAGCATCACGCATCTCCTGGCGCGGGGAAGGGCAACCTTCCAAACAGCAAGCTGGCTCTGCCAACCCCTGCGGGGCAGTTACACCAACACTTCAGCCCCATCTCATTGGCCACGGCAAGTCACGTGGTGTCTCCTGACTTCAACCAAGGGGAGATGAGTGATCAACCCATCCACGAGGAAGAACAGGATGAGGCAAGAAGAGGGAATGTTTGGCAAACCCCGGTACGATCCACCACAATGTCAACGAAGAATTTACCTTCTGGATGGGAAAACCATTCGCTCCTAAATGGAGGAAGAGCCAGGCCAGCATGGCTCAGCGGGTGGGCGTGGACCTCTGAGCCTGCAGGTCACCGTCAGGGCACCCGCCAGAGCTGCGGGCTCGATCCCCAGGGTGGGTGGGCAGGGGACAGCTGAGCAATGCTTCTCTCTCAGCATCGAGGCTTTTCTCTCCCTCTCCCTTCTCTCTGACATCAATAAAAAACATACATACTTTAAAAATGGAAGGAGGGAAGGAAGGGAGGGAGGGAGGGAAGGAAGGAAGGAAGGAAGGAAGGAAGGAAGGAAGGAAGGAAGGAAGGAAGGAGAGCCCCCTCTTTGTTGAGGACAAACAGCCTTCCAAAAGTGCCTGCTGCCCCAGGGCACAAATATAAGAATGCTTCCATGCAAACCCTCGCCGCGGAAGCAGTGTGTTTTGCTATTTTTGTAAGAAATAAATGCCAAACAACGAAGTGGGGAACAAGGAAAGGGGCGCCCTTAGGAGTGGGGCACGGGGCCGGGAGCTGGGGACACCCAGCCTGCAGTGCCCACACCGGTCCCTGCAGCGCCAGGCGGTTCTGCGCCCGGTGCCAGCGAGTCCACAAAAGGCAGAGGAGGAGGAGCAGCAAGCGGCACCGCCACTTCCAGGAGGGGATGGAGTCCCCGCAGCCCCCACAGTGGACGAAGGAGAAAACACCAACAAGTAACAGGCAGGGAGGCTGGGCCCCGCACCCCTCCCCGGCCTGGCGGCGGCCCAGCCCAGCGCTGGGAGCTGGGAGCTGGAGCTGCGAGCGGCTGGCGGCGACTCCCTCTTGGCACGGGCATGCGTGGCAGCTGGATGGCTGGTCGTCGGTGCCGGTCCGCAGCTGGTGGCGGGAGGACTTGGCAACGGCGGGCGGTCCAGATGGGCCTTAAATTTCCCTTAATGTTCGTAATGCGTCAAAGGAGAAGGGCTCTGTGTCAGAGCGGCTCAGGAGGGCCCTCATGCAGGAGCTGCCAGGAATTCCTGGGACAGGATGCTCCTATGGGAGCCTGCGTCCCGGGCCCGGCCGGCACCCCTCCCCCCGGGATGCTCCTTTGGCCACCAGGGTTGTGGGGGAGGATGAGGGGCAGCGGTTCTCAACCTGTGGGTCTCAACCCCTTCACAGGGGTCGCCTAAGACCAGCGGAAAACACCTATTTCCCATGGTCTGAGGAACCAACACACCGCTCCTCAGTGTAGCAATGTAGTTCAGTGTTGTCATATGGAGACTGTTGCCCATGCTGCACCACGATTCAAGACAAAATTTCATGTATTTGTCATTAGAAAGAAATATTTCACAATATAGAATTGCATATCGTTTTTGTGATTAATCCCTATGCTTTAATGATGTTCCATTTGTAACAATGAAAATACATCCTGCCTATCAGATATTTACATGACAGTTATAACAGTAGCAAAATGACAGTGATGAAGTAGCAATGGAAATCATTTTATGGTTGGGGGTCACCACCACGTGAGGAGCTGTCTTAAAGGGTCACGGCCTTAGGAAGGTTGAGAACCGCTGGACTAAAGGCTCAGCATCCAAGGTGGTGAGGCTGTGAGAAACATACCATATTTTCCGGCGTATAAGATGACTTTTTCACCCAGGAAAATCTTCTCAAAAGTCGGGGGGCCGTCTTATACCCCAGGTGTCATCTTATAGGGCGGGCATATCCCAAACTCTATATTTTAACTGGAAAAGTTGGGGGTCATCTTATACATCTGAAAATACGGTACTTAAACACGGCTGGGGGGAATCGCTAGATACACAAAGCAACACTTTACAGGACAATTTCTCAGCATCTTTAGGCTAAAACACAAGCTCCATGACCCGGCAAAGCCTCTTCACAGTCACCCCCTCCTCCCGCCCCCACACAAGAACCTCCCGAACGCACCGGAGGCCGATACGCGGACACCCATTCCAGCCGCCAGGCCCGAAGCACACTCCTGGGAGCACAGCCCGAGCATCCGGGGAGCTCATGAGAGATGCCAGGGACCGTGGTCACCCCGCCAGGGCTGCTGGGCCGGGCTGTGAGGACTGGGGGCCAGACCGTGTTTTAACAGGACCTTCTGGTGATGCTGACGCGCGCTAGAGAAGGACTGTGTCCAGCCTGCTTGTGATGGAGGGAAAGTGAAACCCTCTAAATGCGCATCCGATGTCAGACCTTCTTTATATTTTGGAGAGTCAGCCGGCGGCACATACGTGCTGATCCAGAAAAACATCCAAGATAAACATTTGCAAAACCAAATCTACAGTATCATGGCATCTGTTGTGTTGTTGTTTTCTTATTACAGAATACAGTGGTACCTCGAGATACGAGTTTAATTCGTTCCATAACCCTGAGGCGTGGGAAACTATGAGACCTCAAGTCGCGGTAAACTGGTGGGTCGTGTGCAGCCGGCCGATCCGCGCAATGACTCCTATCTCAACTGTTGCTCGTATTTCAAAGCAAAAATCGCTCGCTCGCCGGCTCGTATCTCAAATATCTCGTAGGTTAGGGCACTCGTATCTCGAGGTACCACTGTCATGCCATCTATTTCCACGCACACATGTCTCTACACACAGGTGTGTAAGTGCCCAGGCGGGGACAGGAAACACTGTGTGGAGGACACATGCCGATGGAGAGCGGCGGGCACTCCGGGAGGGACCTGAGGATGGGGCCAGCGGTCCAGGGACCAGCCTTTGTCGCCTGGATCTCTGCCAGAAAAGCTTGCCGGCACTGTTTGTGAGGCTGTGTTTTGGCGGGAGATCTAGGTTCCCCTCCCGCCCGGTCCGCACCCACCCGTGTCCCAGTGAGAACGTGCCACGCCGTGGCCATCTAGTTCCTCACCTGCCACACAGGAATCCGGCCATTAAGCCGGGTCCTGTTGCTCAGCTTTGCCAGGTTGTGATTCTTGCCAGGGTCACCTAAGTGCGAGAATCAGGCCACTGAGTAAATGTGGCCCAGGAGACAGAAAGCAGGCCCATCCCTGTCTCTGCAGGAGCTGGTTAATAATGACCCTCCCCCATTCCCCTCCAGCCAAAACCAGTTTGGCTCAGTGGATGGAGCGTCGGCCTGTGGACTGAAAGGTCCCAGGTTCGATTCCTGGTTGCGGGCACATCCCCAGTAGGGGGTGTGAGGAGGCGACTGATCGATGTCTCTCTCTCATCAATGTTTCTAACTCTCTATCCCTCTCCCTTTCTCTCTGTAGAAAATCAATAAAATATATATTAAAAAAATAATAATAATGGACCCCCCCCACCCCCACCCCATGGCATCTTAGGACAAGCGACTTGCCTGAGCTTTCCTGTTTACATATCACTGGGACCCTGAGAAGCTCTTTATTTTTTTATTTTTAAAAGTATGTTTATTAATTTTTAGAGAGAGAGGGAAAGAGAGAGAGAAACATTGATGCAAGAGGGACACACAGACTAACTGCCTCCTGCACATCCCCTCCAGGGAATCGAACTGGGCATGTGTCCTGACCAGGAATTGAACCAGTGATCTTTCGGAGCCCAGAACGATGCCCAGCCAACTGGCGTCAGCCCGCTGAGTTCCCCTGCCCCTTCGCTGGGTCTCCTCATCCTGTGTCCTGACCCACTTGTTTTTCTTTCTGCTTACAGGTGCACATACATACACACGCACACACATACCACAGATACACACATGTGCACACATACATAACACATGCCCCCCCACACACATGAATCAATATAGCTTCTCTCTCTGTGCCGTTCCCCTCACGCCGATTCCCATTGCCCAACCAAGTCCAGACAACCAGGCCAAGGCCGACAGGAGACCCTCCTTAAAATGCTGGGCAGCTGGAGGTGTTGGCCATGCAAGTTTGAATTGAATATTGCATGCCGTAAAAAAAGGTGTGATTTTGAAACGGCACAAATTTTTTTAATATATTTTATTGATTTTTTACAGAGAGGAAGGGAGAGGTATAGAGAGCCAGAAACATCGATGAGAGAGAGACATCGATCAGCCACCTCCTGCACGTCCCCTACTGGGGATGTGCCCTCAACCAGAATACATGCCCTTGACCGGAATCAAACCTGGGACCTTTCAGTCCCCAGGCCGACGCTCTATCCACTGAGCCACACCGGTTTCAGCAAAACGGCCCAATTTTAACAATATCAGAAGCTTCCCTTTGTGCCTGGATTTTAAAACAATGGGTAGCCCTCCCGAGAATAAACGTCTGTAAAGATGACGCAGCTTCAAGTGGACAGGCTGGATGAATTGCAAACGGGATTAAGCCATTGCCGCGGCCTCCCCGCGTTAGCCCAGGGCCAGAAGCATCCGGCATCCTTCGGCATGAACTGTGGCCCTGAATCCCATCAGGGCCTCAGGAAGTAAGTTTTGGTTAAAGGACCAGATTGCTGCTGTGCTTTCGTTCCTGTGGTCCTGCTGTCTAATTTAGGTATTGTCGCTATTCCGATAATCACAGCACACCCAACTGTCATTTTAGGATGAAGATGAGCGTTTCATCTTCTATTTCAAGTGTTAAATATTTCCCCCCAAAACGAGGTAAGAGAGCCGCTAGGCAGAAAACAGCGCTTTTTCAGCATGCGCAGACCTGAACCCCAGCGCTGACTTCAAGGTTAATGATGCGTCTGCTAAGCGCGCAGATGGTAAAGGAAGCACTTTCTGTGACTCAATAATCTGTCCTATTTAATTGCCCTATTATTGAATAAAAATCCCCAAAGAATTTTTACTTCCAGCAATGGTCTCGGACTTCCTTTTGGTGTCTAGACTAATAATGATTTACTGAAATGTGTGGGGAGCAACGTAAGAAAAAGTCCTTAAAATATTTAATATTTGTGGTTCTTGTAATAGGGGGAGGGAAGCGGGAAACACACACACACACACACACACACACACACACACACAATATTGCAGGTGGCTCCTGATCAACACAATTTCTATATACAATATAGAGGATTTAATGATTAAAAAAACCAACGTAAAAAATAGTTATATTTGATTGAGACAACAACGCTAGGGTCAGAGGAGAGAAGTTTGTAAAATTAAAAATGATTTTCTAAAAAAACTGTTAAAATGCCAAATAATCTTTAAGAAACAATATGTTCTAGAAGAGTAGGTTTTCCACCCTGGCTACCATGAGGAGTCCTAGAAACTCGGGGTTCAGAAGCCGTGGAGCCTGATCCCCTCACTCAGCATCTCAGTCCTCTCAGATCCTAACCACCACGCAGCGAGTGAGCCCCTATGTGAACCCCTACCCCTCACCCCCATACAACCCCGCTGTGTTTGAGAGAGCCCGGTGCTAATCTAACCCTGCAGGACAATGAAAGACCTCCATTCCTTAACCTGCGCACCATCTAACTTTCAAAAGCTCCAGGTAAGTGCTGCCCACATTTTATTTTGCTGAACTAAAAAAAAAAAACACTTTCAAAACTAAAGAATTTCTCAATGAATTGACAGCTAGTTGAGTTCTGTTTAACCTGGAACACGCGCGCGCGTGTGTGTGTGTGTGTGTGTGTGTGTGTGTGTGTGAGAGAGAGAGAGAGAGAGAGAGAGAGAGAGAGAGAGAGAGAGAGAGAGACATTGGCTGCCGGAAACCAAACATGGCCTCACTGATAGAAAGATGTGAACAGGAGACCAGAAGGCTGGTCCACCTTCATTGCTCTGAAAGGTCAGAGCTAATCACTCTCTGTTTAGTGGAAACATTGTTGGCTGAAGCAACCTCTACCTATTTGTCTCATATAAATTTCTGTTCTTGGACTTTCCTGCCTAAAAGCTATGAGTGTGTCCCAGAGTCTTAATAAAAGGGAGAAAAGGGCCAGAGCAAGGGGTAGTCTTTCCACTAGAGGAAGGCTCCTGCCTGGCCCCCCAATATCGCCAAATTAATGCTTTTCTAGTCTCTCTTTTCATTTGCATGTGGGCTCCTCCAGAACCCGAACCCTGAACAGCATACCCTGAACCACGTGGGACGTGGAAAGGGGCTCCCACAATTGGCCGTTTTCTAGGCTTGATAAGCAAGGCGTGATGCGATGCATAGAGGGAGCTGTGTGTTTCCCGCTGTCTATTCACAACAGAGACAACCTCTGAAGAAATAGAAGGAAGTTGTAAAACATGAGAATAAGACATGTTGACTCCAGGATATATGCTGAAAGTTGCGAATTCTTACACAAAAACATGAATCCCATAGAAAGCACTGCATTGTTATTTTGGTTCACATACTATTTACAAGCATACAAATCCTTCACACCAAGTCCTAACTCTGCCGTAAGAATACCATACCTCCCACAGAGGACCAGCTTTAAAGGGACAGCAGAGTGAAGAGGTCTTCAAATCCAGCGTGGCCGGTACACCGGAAAATGCACTGCCTTGGTTCCCATGCCAGCTGCGTGCCGGGCGCTCAATAAAAATCTCCCTTGGGCCAAAACTGTTTTGGCTCAGGGGATAGAGCATCGACCTGAGGACTGAAGGGTCCCAGGTTCGATTCCGGTCAAGGACGTGTACCTTGATTGCAGGCACATCCCCAGTAGGAGGTGTGCAAGAGGCACTTGATCGATGTTTCTCTAATCGATGTCTCTATCTCTCTCTCTTCCTCTCTGTAAAAAAAAACAATTATATATATAAATCTTCCTTGGAAGCTGGCAAACCCCTGGCTAGCCTCACTAAGGAAAAAATGGGAAAGACCCACATACACAAACTCAGAAATGAGAGAGAAGACACCTCAGATACACAAATAATCATACTAGAATTCACAAAAGATTATATGCCACCAAATGCAACAACCTAGAAGAAATGGATAAGTTCCTAGAATCATATAATAACCTTCCCAGACTAAATCATGAAGAATTGGGAAATCTAAATAGTAGTGAGGAAATTGAAACAACCATCGAGAAACCTCTTGAAAGATAAAAGTCCAGGACCAGATTCCTTCACCAGGGAATTCTACTAAACATTCCCAGATTAAAAAACCTATCCTCAAACTCTTCTAAAAAACCGAAGAAGAGTCAATACTTCCTGTGCGGCCAATATAACCCTGATACCAAAACCCGGTAACACATCGGAAGAAAGTTAGAGACCAGTATCTCCGATGCATACAGGTGCAGAGATCCTAAACAACAACACGAGCAAATCGAAGACAAAGATACATCCAAAAAATAGCACACCACCATGAGGGGGGTTCCTTCCAGGGTTCAACGTATGCAAATCAATCAACGCCACTAACAAAAGAAGGGATAAAATCACATGATCTTGTCAATAGAGGCAGAAAAAGCATTTGATAAGATACAGCCTTCACTGATGATTAAAACACTCAGTAACATAGGGATGGAAGGGAAGCACCTCAGCATCATAAAGGCCATACATGACGAACCTCAGCTAACATCCTACTCACTGGTGAACCACTGAACGTGTTTCCTCTATGATCGGGGTCATGACAAGGCTGTCCACTCTCCCACTCTTATTGGACACGGTTCTGGCACACACACGGCAGGGCGGTGGTCACCAGAGGGGAGGGGGGGAGGAGGGGGCCTCAGGATAGGGCGACAGGAGAAAATCTGACTGTGGGTGGGAGCTCATGGTCCAATATGGTAAACATAGAAACCCACACCTGAACCCCGTGTGTTCATATGGACCAATGTTACCCAATACATTTCATTGAAGAAAACAACATATTTTCTTCTTAAAAAAAAAAAAGGCTTCCGTGGGCTGAGAGGCCACTGCCCTGAGAGGAAGCGTGTCTGCACCCTCCCTGGTCAGCAGTGGTCCAGGACCATGTACCCGAGGAAGGAAATGAGGGGGTAATTCGGCTCCACCTCCCTATGGTGGTGACAGGCAAACTGAGGCTTAGAGGACCAATCGCCCAGCACCCCACCATGCTGGTAGCCAAGCTGGGGCCCAAAGCCAGACACTTTTTAGAACATTCCGTGCTGTCACTGATATCAGGTATTTTTTTTTTCATTTTTTGTTTTTTTTAATATATTTTATTGATTTCTTACAGAGAGGATGGGAGAGTGATAGAGAGTTAAAAACATCAATGAGAGAGAGACATCAATCAGTTGCCTCCTGCACGCCCCACACTGGGGATGTACCCGCAACCAGGATACATGCCCTTGACCAGAATGGAACCTGGGACCTTTCAGTCCGCAGGCTGACGCTCCATCCACTGAGCCAAACCGGTTTCGGCCTGATATCAGTTTTTAGTGTCTTCGTGTCTGATGAGCAAACTATGCATTTCACCTTGCTGGATTCTTAGCATATTCCTTCCCTTTCCAGAACAGCGTATCTTTATTCCTCCACGTAAAATTTCCCCAGCTCCCCAGAACTGTTATCTGCTGATGCGCTTTCCCTGCGCCTACCACTTTAAAAGCTCGCCACCCGGACAAAGACTGGATGCCTTTCTTCTCTGCCTATCTGCGGCTCTTCTCCTCACCATCGGCAGAGACATTCAGGAGAACACAAAGGGCATTCTGGCCATTTCTGCTGCTATTTTTATTTTTAAAATATATTTTATTGATGCTGCTGCACTCCCAGCTACATGCTGAGCAGGACAGGGCTCAATGACCCACATTTAACCTAGTCATGATTAGCCCAGCTGATGTGGCTCAGTGGTGGAGCATCAACCTAACTGTGTACCCGGGGGTCAGGATTCGATTCCCAGTCAGGGCACAGGCCTGGGTTGTAGGCTCGATCCCCAGTGTGGGACGTGCAGGTGGCAGCTGATCAGTGATTCTCTCTCATCGTTGATGCTTCTATCCCTCTCTCCCTCTCCCTTCCTCTCTCTGAAATCAATAAAATATATATATTTTTAAAAATACAGTAAAATGCTGAAACCCATTTGACTCAGTGGATGGAGCATCGGTCTGCGGACTGAAGGGTCCCAGGTTTGATTCCAGTCGGGAGCACGTACCTTGGTTGCGGACACATCCCCAGTGAGGGGGCGTGCAGGAGGCGGCTGATCAATGTCTCTCATCAATGTTTCTAACTCTCTATCCCTCTCCCTTCCTCTCTGTAAAAAATCAATAAAATATATATTTTTAAAAATACAGTAAAACATTCGTAATTACAGAGTCTGTCCTACTAGGAGCACCTGGCCTCCAGCCATGCACACATACAGGGAAACCTCATGGGGCCGTGGTTCTCACTCTGCGAGTCAGCGACCTGCAGTTTAAGGGACACGAATGTCAAGATTTGCACTTGACCCTATTCAGGTTAGTCGCAGGAGTCAGCTTCAGGACAACAGAGAATCTGAGGACCATGGAGCACCACAGCCCACAGGGGAGCCCGGGACCCCGGGGTGCGTGTCAGACAGTGAGTGGCCCACCCCTGCCTGCACCGGACACCCCCCGCCCCAGGGCCAGGCTGCTAGGACGTGGAAGGGCACCCACAGAAGAACCGCAGCGGCCTGCCGACTCGTGGAAGTGCGAACTGTGCGTTCCCCGCCAATTCAAATTAATTTCGCTTCGTGAACCGTGAAATATAGTTCTTTGAACAAGAATTCATGAAAAACACACATGTGTAAAAGGCCTTTCATCACCATTATTTTAAATACATAAGACGCAGGATCAGGACGCTCAGCCTCATTAATTTCTTACGGTATAATAAAAAAAGAACAAACACAAATGCTAAACGGGCAAAGCGTGCGTTGTAATTTAAATGTAGGATGCATGTCCTTCAGCTCCTTCGGGGGAAAGCTTCGTGGAGAATTTTGGGCTGACAGAACAGCTCTGCACTTCCCGGCGACAGGAAGCAATGTCCCAGTGGGCTGGTGGGGAACCGATGTCTACGTCATTCGGAGCTTAAGAGAACCCCACCAATCTAAGGAACCAAAGAAATGGATGAATGAGGGGATCCAGAGACGTGGGAGTGGGGAATCTTGGAGGGAAGTGGAGGGGAGGTAATCAACCTAAGACCTTGTATGCACCTATGCATGGCCCATGCACATAGACACTAGGGTGCTGAAGGCCTGGGGGTGGGAGGGGGAAGAGGTAGGCTGGAGGGGGTCAATGGGGAAAAAGGGGACATATGTAATATAGTCGTACCTCGAGATACGAGTGCCCTAACATACGAGATTTTTTGAGATACGAGCCGTCAAGCGAGCGATTTTTGCTTTGAAAGGCGAGCAACATTTGAGATAGGAGTCATCGCGCGGATCGGCCGGCTGCACACGACCCACCAGTTCACCGCTACTCGAGCGTCTCATAGTTTCCCACGCCTCAAGGTTACGGAACGAATTAAACTCGTATCTCGAGGTACCACTGTGCTTTCAACAATAAAGGTGTTTTTCTTTAAACTGCCCCCAAGATTCAGATAGGCATGATTTTCATGTAATCAATCCAGCAAGGCCACCAATAATCACATGAAAACCACTGAATAACGTATGGACGCGCACATCACCTTTACATCATTCATTGTGAACTTCAAGGTAGTTAGTGTGGGAATGCGTTTAATGGAACAGAAATGGCAAGCACATTACACCTATCTTCTAAAGTCGGTACTGAGCAAAAAGCACCCAATATTATTCTCACCATTTTGATCCACGAACTCATTAAGAATTATATTTAAAAAAGAAGCATGCCACCTACAGTTAAAACAGAATTAGCATAATGAAAACGTCTTATAACACCCTGGCAGTCCCTTTGCAGAGCGCTCCACTCAGCGTTGTTCTGGCTGTCACGTTTTCAAGGCGGGGCACACAGTAGGGTTTAAAAAATATCAATAAGTAGCCGAGACCGGTGTGGCTCAGTGGATAGAGCGTCGGCCTGCAGACTGAAAGGTCCCAGGTTCAATTCCAGTTCGGGGCATGTACCTTGTTTGCGGGCACAACCCCAGTGAGGGGACGTGCAGGAGGCGGCTGATGGATGTCTCTCTCTCATCGATGTTTCTGACTTTCTATCTCTCTCCCTTCCTCTCTGTAAAAAATCAATAAAATATATTTTAAAAATATATATATATCAACGAGTAGACAGCCATAGGTCCCTCCAGGGAAAGACAGGCAAATCATTGACACAAATACTTGCAACGTGTCCTTACTCCTGAGACCACACGGCTTTCTTCCAGGTTTGAGAGCTGCCTCATGTCTCCACACTCATAGGGATTGTGGTGTTTTTGTTTTGTTTTGTTTTGTTTTGTTTTGAGGTGGGGGTGGGGTGATTAGCAGGGGCAGGGAATGCCTGCCCTCAGCTTCCCTGATTCCTTTTCACTGAGATAAAGAGACTCCTTTGCTGAGATTAGCTTGCTGTGTTCCACTAATGGTCTTCATGGCTGTAAGGGGGTGACATTCTCAACCTATAGGGTAAACCAGTGGCTGGAGGCATCAGGCGAAGTGGATGCTGCAGATCACGTCTGAGAGCAGGATTCCTTTTTCAGGGAAGGTCGGTCTTTTTCTTTTCCTTTTTAAATATTTTATTGATTTTGTACAGAGGGGGAAGGAGAGGGATAGAGAGCTAGAAACATCAATGAGAGAGAAACATCCATCAGCCGCCTCCTGCACGCCCCCTACTTGGTTGTACCACAACCAAGCTACATACCCTTGACCGGAATTGAACCTGGGACCCTTCAGTCCGCAGGACGACGCTCTATCCACTGAGCCAGACCGGTTTTGGCGAGGTCAGTCTTTTTTTATGACAGCCTTCAATGGATTGAACGAGGCCCATCCACATTACGGAAGGTCGGCTGCTGTACTCCAAGTCTACTGACTCTGAATGTAATTCACATGTAATTCATTTGAATGTAATTGGTAAAATACCCTTACGAAACATTTCCAATAATTTTGTCGATTGATCTGGATACTGTGGCCTAGCCAAGCTGACACAAAAAATTAACTGTCACCCTCGCACGATGAGGCTCTCTGGAGAGAGCAGGCCAGCTCCAGAGCAGATCCAAAAGTGGCTGAAGGGTGTTTGGGAAAGGGGCTGGCTTGGCGTTTTATGGGGCGAGGGGCTGCGGCAGGGGGAGGGTTCCCCCACGCCTGCAGGGCCCTGCATGGTTTGACCCTCCAGCACGAGCAGACTCTCTTTCTTATCCTGGACGCCTAGATGCAGGGTGTGAGGAGAAACAGGGGGGATGGGGCTTAAAAGACGACAGCAGTTTGACATCAGACAACCTAGTGGTTCTCAACCTTCCTAAGGCCGCGACCCTTTAAGACAGCTCCTCATGGGGTGGTGACCCCCAACCATAAAATTATTTCCGTTGCTACTTCATCACTGTAATCTTGCTACTGTGATGAACTGTAATGTAAATATCTGATATGCAGGATGTATTTTCATAGTTACAAATGGAACATCATTAAAACATAGTGATTCATCACAAAAACAATATGTAATTATATATTGTGAAATATTTATTTCTCATTACAAATAAATGGAATGTTGTCTTGAATCGTGGTGTAGCATGGGTAACAGTCTTCCTATGACAACAGTAAACTACATTGCTACACTTTGCGACACCGAGGAGCCGTCTGTTGGTTCCTAAGACCATGGGAAATAGGTGTTTTCTGATGGTCTTAAGCGTCCCCTGTGAAAGGGTCGTTCAACCCCCAAAGGGGTCGCGACCCACAGGTTGAGAACCATTGAGACAACTGGAGTCAGGGTCTGTTACCGAGAAGACGCAGATTTTACTTCGTTTACTGGGTGAGGAAATGGAATGAGAGAGGCAGTGAACTGAGAGGAAGAAACACTAACTGAGGCAGGCTGAGATCCTCCTGGATTAAAACCGCAGGCACTCAGCCCTGAAACAGGAAGTCCACTGCAGCCCCACCACGCACAGTGGAGAGGAACGGGGACACAAGTGGGCAGGGCAGGGGCAGGGGCAGCAGGCCCAGCTCTGGGCTGAGAGAGGAGCGGGCCTTGTCTCCCCGCCCACCGGAGAGGCCTCCTCTCTCCCGTGGAGTCCGCATGGGAAGGAGCGAGCCGGTGCGTGTCTGGGTGGGAGCTCGCCAGGAAAACAGAGAAACGCAGAAAAACGCTCTCCACCCAGTGCGATCACCCAGGAAACGCCCACAGGCCCCTCGCGGTGCAGAGATCCTTTCTGCACCAGGTTTCACCTGGAAGATGCCAGTGTCAAATGTCAGTGCCCTGCCTCCCCGTGCCGAAGGGCAGAGCTAAGCTCTTCTGAGGCATCTGTTCCACCTCCTCTGGGGAGCTGGGGGAGGGGGGGGAGAGGAGGAAAGGGGGCACGCCACACGCCTGGGAATGAAGGCTTGAGTCTTGTTTTCCCAGCAAAGCCAGTCCGGAACGTACCACATAATTCCACCAGAATACCTCCACCAGAGGCGACGCCCAGTGGGTGTGGGAGTGCAAACAGAAATGGCAGATTTTCTAATAAAGGCTTCAGACGGCCAAGAAAATCTGGTTCTCCGGGCACTCTTTCCCCCGTGGCTGAAAATAAACATGCTCGTGGCTCTACAGTTTCCTGGAACGATGACATTCTAAGGCAGCGGTTCTCAACCTTTTGTAGTGCTGTGACCTTTTCATACAGCTCCTCATGGGGTGGTGACCCCCAACCATAAAATTATTTTCGTTGCTACTTCATCACTGTCATTTGCTACTGTTATGAATCATCATGTAAATCTCTGTGTTTTCTGATGGTCTTAGGCTCGACAGCAGCGGTTCTCAACTTGGGGGTCGCGACCCACAGGTTGAAAACTGCTAGCAAGGTCGCCTAAGACCATCGGAAAACAGATATTTACATGAGGAACTGTATTAAAAGGTCACAGCATTACAAAAGGTTGAGAACCACTGTTCTAGTGCAATTGCAGACTCCTGGGCCGCAGGGAGGCCAGGGTGCGCGGTTAGGTGGCTCGGGCCCTCAGGGTCCTTGGGGGTTTTCTTGGTGGAGAGGGAGCATGTGGGTGCGGGCTTCTCCCTCAGGAAAGTGGGAACCTCCGTTTGGTCTCAGATGGAACCTCCCTCGTTCGTGGCGCAGACTCTGACCGCCAGAGACCAGCACAGCGCTCCTGCCTTCCGACTCCAGCGAGGGGAAGGCAGTGAGACGTGCAGCGCCGTCTTCAAGTCACGGCCACACCGAGGAGCTGAATCCTGGCAGAGAGCTGGACATTGCAAGATGAGAGCTACAAAGCGGAAGGGAACCACGTCCGAGAGGAGATCCTGGCGTGCCAAGAACCTAACCCCCCAAACCACCCGCAGACGAAACAGTGTTCTCCCCGACCATGGAGGCCCGGAGCAGTCATTTCACCACACAGGCATCCATCCGTCACCCGCAGCGCACTCTCTGCTCATCCCAACCCGTGTGTCTCCCGTGGACCACGTGGATGCTCTCAGGATACTTTGTCCCTTTGTGGCTGAGAAAAGCATCCTGAGAACCTGGGCCCCACTACATCAGCAGGACCACTGCTGGGGTGTGAGCTGAACCCCGCTGTGTGAGCAGGACCA
>JAAGEH010000022.1:1907271-1925375 GCA_011751065.1 Lasiurus cinereus
CCCCGCTGTGTGAGCAGGACCACTGCTGGGTGTGAGCTGGGCCCCTGTGTGAGCAGGACCTCTGCTGGGGTGTGAGCTGAACCCCACTGTGTCAGCAGGACCACTGCCGGGGTGTGAGCTGAACCCCGCTGTGTGAGCAGGACCTCTGCTGGGGCCCGTAGGTTTCAAACCTACTTAAATTATTCCAGACTATAGCAAAAGATGGGACGCGCTTGAATTTATTTCATAAAGAGGTATAACCTTCATATCAAAACCTACTGAAGATAGTAATTCAACTTTTTAAAGTATATGTCAATTTCACTATGAATACAGGTACGATTCCAAATATAATATTAGCGAAACAGAATCAATGAGCCAACGGAATAGTTAATAGGACTGAGGGTGATTTATTCAAGAAATGTGGGGTGGTTTAATAGTAGTAATCCTATCACCTTAAAGGACAGTCGTTTTAAAATATATATTAATAAATGCCACATGCTATTTGATATGATTTAGCAGGCATCTCCACTTATAAAAACTGTAAGGATAACAGCAATTAACGCAACTTATAATATAGAGTGTTTATTTAAAAAACACACAAAGAGCATATATTATCCTAAATGGTAAAACATTGCAACCACATTAATTAAAATTAGGAACTTAGCAGATAAGCTTAATATCATCATTATTATTTAATAGTCTTGAGGATGTCTGAATAAAACAAGAAAGCTGGCATAAACAATGGAAAAGAAGATACTGTACAGAACTGTGTTTTGTTGGTAATATGGATGCATGACCAGGAAGGTTCTGAGAAATGCAAGTGAAAAACACAACCTTTATAATGAACAAAATTGGCAAGATGGCTGGATAGAAGATAAATATCTAAACAGAAATCTGTGTTCTCCATTTAGGTACCCAGAAATGAAAAAAATTTATACAGGGGTACCTCGAGATACGAGTGCCCTAACATACAAGATTTTTGAGATACAAGCCATCAAGCGAGAGATTTTTGCTTTGAAATACAAGCAACATTTGAGATAGGAGTAATGGCATGATCGGCAGGCTGCACACGACCCACCAGTTTACCTCGACTCGAGCGTCTCATA
This sequence comes from Lasiurus cinereus, assembly GCA_011751065.1. NCBI lineage: Eukaryota > Metazoa > Chordata > Mammalia > Chiroptera > Vespertilionidae > Lasiurus > Lasiurus cinereus. Next base: position 1,908,357 of record JAAGEH010000022.1, read on the forward strand.
GTTTCCCACGCCTCAAGGTGACAGGACGAATTAAACTCATATCTCGAGGTACCACTGTATTTACAATAGCAATGATAAGATACATAGAATAAAATTTCTAAGAAAGACACAGGAGGATCACAAGACCACTGACAGATTTCAAACAAGGTCAGACAAGGGGAAGAACGTACCAGATTCTTGGCTGATAAGACTTAACCTCATTAAAATGTTAACTATCCTATATAATAAAAGCCTAATATGCTAAGTGTCTGACCCTCTGTTTGACCATTCGACCATTCGCTTTGACATGCACTGACCACCAGGAGGCAGACGCTTTAACCGGTAGGTCAGCTTGCTGCTGCAGTCTGGCTGATCAGGACTGGGCGAGATGGGCCGGACATGCCCTGGAGTCCTCCCAGCCCCAGGACCCATCGTGCACTGGTGGGGTCTCTCGGCCTGGCCTGCACCCTCTCGCAATCCGGGACCCTCCAGGGATGTCTATAGGCCAGACTGAGGGACCCCAACAGTGCACGAATCCATGCACTGGTCCTCTAGTATAAATATAATGCCATTCCCATCAGAATTTCAAAGGGCCTTGTTTGCAGGAGATGGGAAAGAGATTAGATAATTTTATGTTTAAATATTTCTATATGGATATAGAAAAAACATATTCTATATTCTCACCAGATATAATATACAAAGGAGAATATTTGTAATATACAAAGAGAGCTCACAGTGTGATTTTAAAATGTTAAACTCTGATCAATGGATTAGAATATAAATAGGCAATTTTTAAGTAGATGTGGTTTTTAAAATAAACTTATTCTTTAAACTCATCCAAACAAATTCACTAATAGTCAGAAAAACGCAAATTAAAGTAAAAATGGAAATTTACTTTTTAAAAAAGAGAATTACACCACTTATTGAATGAAGGGCATGCATAAAAGACACTCAGAAATACCGGTGGGTATAAATGTAATGTGGTACAGTCCTCTGGGAAAAGTAACATGGTAACACCTATGACATTTTAAAATATGTAACGTTTTCTGACCCTGAAATGCCAGCTTCTCAGAAACTGTCCTGCAGAAATAAAATGACTTCCAGGAAGTGAGGACATAGGTACCATGATGTTCATGGTAGAAAAAATGGAAGCAAGGTGGTTAAATAAATGACGGTCCACTCGCAAGGTGAAATATTAGGTAGCCATTAAAAATACAAAATAATTGAAAACGGCCGTATATCAGTTTGGAAGGGATACCATGAGATCCTGCTCTGTTCTTGCACATGCATGTATAAGCCTGTATATCACTGTATGAAAATGGGGGGAAAGGAAAGGTTTCAGGCCATTTGTGAACATAGTTTATCAGAATGGGCTGGGAGAAGAGGAGAAAGGGATGTGGGAACCAAGCAGAGAGAGAAAGAGAAAGGGAAGATTTTTAGAATGTGTAATATTACCGTAGTATGCGCATTTACGTGAAGTTATAAAACTACATGTGGGCATACAATATTTTTACAGAGGAAAATTTAAACGTCACCTATGAGGTTATGATTGCAAAACCAGGCGACGGAATTGAGACCCAGGGGAAAGGCATCATAAAGCCCCACCGTTCGATCGCTATGGCAACCTGCAAAGTATTTCTGCAGAGCGGTTCTCACAGCTCCCACACGTACCATCAAAACAGATACGCGAAACACTAAAATTTAAAGAGAACCGGTCACTGTATGTATTGCATTAACACATCTAATAGTGTCATTGCGCGTAATATGAAATTCATGTTAAATCCATCGACTCTTCTATGGTCAAGTCCGTCTACTTTTGTTTACTTTGATGACTGTGGTTTCCCATGACTCATAACATAAACAAAAAAATTGGATGCTGTAGCACAAGGTGAAGAAAGAGACTACAAGCAAATATAAGGTGCCCTTTTCAAACAAATACGTACACGTGTGTACATACATACACTTACTTCTATGTCTATACACCAGTAGCCCATCACGCAATATTGCGCGCAGTAGGCCACCACCATCTTGTGACGATGGGCGCTGCCCTCTTTATGACAGGGTGATGGTTAGTTTGCATATTGCCCTTTTATTAGATAGGATACTATCAGCTTTTATCACTTATGGCAGCTAATTTCAATAGCACTAAAATAAGGAGCTACAAAGATAGTAATATGTAGGTAAAATTGTCGAGTGTTTTCCATTATGAATTTTGCCTTTTTTCTTGATATTCTTATATGTATAAAAAAAATACTTCACTATGAATTTTGTGGAAAAAGAAACACCTAAAAACCGTGGGAGATGGGATTTGGGAAGAGTCATAATTGTTATACTTGATGATTATTACCAATACTCACACATATTTGAAATAGGAAGTCCCAAAGCAATTGTGCAACAAGGTCTCCCAAAGTAGCACCTCTTTTAGTACACTTAGGAATAATTGGCCCTAGGTTTTAAAGTACAGTGGTCCCTCGAGATACGAGTTTAATTCGTTCGGTAACCTTGAGGCCTGGGAAACTATGAGACGCTCGAGTCACAGTAAACTGGTGGGTCCTATGCAGCCAGCCGATCCGCGCGATGACTTCTATTTCAAATGTTGCTCGTATTTTAAAGCAAAAATGGCTCGCTCGACGGCTCATATCTCAAAAATCTCGTCTGTTAGGGCACTCGTATCTCGAGGTACCACTGTACATTGAAGATCACTTCCCACCAGAGGCTTCCTTCCATCCAACTAAACCCGGAGTTCCCTCCGTCTCACAGGCCCTGTCTTCCTCTTCCAATGTGCCCTGACTTCCGCCAGCAAGCAACGTTTGCTCTCTGTCCTTCACCACCAGTATTGTGACGCGGGGTGGCGGGGGGGTGTATATCCTTTTCTCTACTTGGTTGTGAGGTCTTGGGGGGCCCAAGACCAAGGCCTGGCCCTTTCTGTGCCTCAGTGTTGCCTATAGACTCGCTTCTCAACAGGTCACCTAGGTGTTGCTCACCTACGTGTTGCTCACTTCCTGCTTCTGTACTCTGACTCCTATTCTCTCATTCTTTTTAAAAAAATATATTTTATTGATTTTCTACAGAGAGGAAGGGAGAGGGATAGAGAGTTAGAAACTTTGATGAGAGAGAGACATTGATCACCTGACTCCTGCACACTTTCTACTGGGGATGTGCCCGCAACCAAGATACATGCCCTTGACCGGAATGGAAACTGGGACCCTTCAGGCCATAGGCTGACACACTATCCACTGAGCCAAACCAGTTTCGGCAATTCTCTCATTCTGAAACAGCGCTCACCCTTCTCGGCACTGGCTTCCTGCATAACTCGCCGTGCTCCCCTCGGATACGCTCCCCTCTCTGCGGCCCGCTACGCCCAGCATGCCCATGCCTCTCCCTCTGGTGTCCCCGCATTACTTGCAATTGCTGTCTAATTGCTCCAGATGCGCACCCTTCCGATCTAAAGCAAGATCCTCAACAGAAACCAGGTACCAAGTGTAAGTAACGTAAGCATCAATTCTGGTCAAATTAAGGAACACGCCTTCTCTCTCTCTCTCTCTGGATTCTCACCGTACCCTCCAATATGATTACACTGATCATTTTCTGATTTGTATTTAATGGATTGGGTGAGAGAGTGCACATATGAAGGCAATGACTTCAAAATGCTTCTGAAATCACACAGCGGCGAGAGAGACAGCCCCTGGTCCTCACGTCACACTCATACATGTGCACTCAACACCTTCATCTGCCCATGAGTGTGCCAATGTCCAAAGCTCCCCAGACACCCAACGAGACTGTGGCAAATGGAGAGAAGACACGACGGTGAAAAAGAACAGCTTCGGTGAGACATGAATGAAGGTCCAATAACTCAAGGCATCGTTCTTGACGAGTCTTCCAGAGAGACCCTCTGAGAGTTAGTCCAAGTTTTCTGGAAATAGACAGAGAAGGGGGAGATGTACTTGAACAGCAGTTGACAGAAACTTATATGAATGTTCATCATCAATACAAAAAAACAAACAAAAAAAAGACAAACCCATAATAAAATGACCACAAACTAGAGAACAGAGGGGATTCAGGTGTTCTGAAGTTTGCTTAGTGCATGTATTCAACCACTTCCCCACAAAACTGCATCCATCCTTCACAGCGAATCACGGTTTGATTCAACAGACCATTAAAACACTAAGCTTGCCGAGACCGGTTTGGTTCAGTGGGTAGATCGTGGGCTTGAGGACTGAAAGGTCCCAGGTTCGATTCCGGTCGGGGGCATGTACCTTGCTTGCGGGCACATCTCCACTGTAGGGCGTGCAGGAGGCGGCTGATCGATGTCTCTCTCTCATCGATGTTTCTGACTTTCTATCTCTCTCCCTCTCTGTGAAAAATCAATAAAATACTAAAAAAAAAAAACAAAAAAAGCTAAGCTAATTTTTCTATATAGACATTTCCACTTCACAAAGGTAGAGAGTCCACCATGAAAACACATGCGCAGCGCCCAGGAGTGAGGAGGGGGGGACTCTGATTGACGAGTGGCTGATAGCCCGTCCCGAACAGATGGCATTGACATCAAGAGCTGGGCCCGGCCCCGCAGCCAGCTGCACGGTGCCTCCGCGAAAGCAGCCGAGAAAGCTCCCGGGTCGCAGGCGTCTTCGGTTTCTGCCCGGAGCTAGTGCTTTACCAGATCCTCGTTACGGGTGCTCTGTGCTTCGTTATCACTTCTTCCTCGGCAAGGCCGGGGGGCAGGGTGCAGGCCCAAAACCCCGTGGGGAGGAGCGGCCTCAAGAGCGGCATCTGCATCTCCCGTTACCTGTTCCCCGCCGGGGGATCACTTCTGCAGGCGCGGCTCTTGGAACCACGCAGGCCCGGGCCGACCCGCCTCCGAGCGACAGACATCGCTAAGCTTCCTCCCGGGAAATAGAGACGCCCTAAAAAACGTGGGGTTCCAGATGAAGGGGAAAACCGATATTGATCTTTTTAGTGTTAGCTACTTGAGTTCGGACTGCTAGAAAAGCTGGGAGCTGGGAAATTATTAATATGTTTCCAAGGCTGTTCGCAGGGAACGGGTGAATTTCACTCAGAAGAGCGGGCCGCTGTATTTGCACGACAGAACCAACATTCCTAATCAAGGACAGTGGTCCCTCGAGATACGAGTGCCCTAACATACGAGATTTTTGAGATACGAGCCGTCGAACGAGCAATTTTTGCTTTGAAATACGAGCAACATTTGAGATAGGAGTCATCACACGGATCGGCCGGCTGCACACGACCCACCAGTTTACCGCGACTCGAGCGTCTCATAGTTTCCCACGCCTCAAGGTGACGGAACGAATTAAACTTGTATCTCGAGGTACCACTGTACCTAGAAGTCTGAAAAAAAACAAATAAAAGAGGAAGCATGTGGCCACAGCAAATGTTGCTCATTTCAGAGGAGAAAGGAGTGATGGATTCCATGGATCAGCGGCCCCGAGAGTCCAGCCACACGTGACAATAGCCACATTGCCACTTCGCTGCGTTGGGAAATCTTTTTTTTTTTTTAATATATTTTATTGATTTTTCACAGAGAGGAAGGGAGAGGGATGGAAAGTTAGAAACATCGATGAGAGAAAGACATCGGTCAGCCGCCTCCTGCACACCCCGCTCTGGGGATGTGCCCGCAACCAGGATACATGCCCTTGCCCGGAATCGAACCTGGGACCTTTCAGTCCGCAGACCGACGCTCTATCTACTGAGCCACACCGGTTTCGGCTGTGTTGGAAAATCTTGCTGTCTCTTATGATGCAAGTCACAGGTTGGTACCTACTCGCTGCTGTTCGGACTTTTCCCAGTAGACCATTCAGCCTTTCTCACTAAATAAGTTAAAAAGCATTAAGATGAGTCACATTTATGTGACCATTTCCCCGGGCATTTGACTCTCTCGAAGGCAACCTGAGGTCACAGGCTACTCCATCATCCAAAGCGAGGTGGGCCCGAGACAGTCCTTCGCTTCAGCTCAGCATCAACAGAGAAAAGCACAGCATAAAATTTCAACGTGGACTTTTTTTGCAAAATGCCCAGCCCAATGCCTGCCATACAAGGCACTCAGTAAATGGCAGGTGACACAATTCTCTCTCCAAGATGACATTTTCTGGGAACCAGGGATCCTCTGACCTGAACACCCGTGCAAGGTGCCTGCCCCACTTGCTTGGCTATGCTGAACCTGACCACTGATCACGAAAGGGCCAGAGCTGAGGGTCTGCCTGGTTCACTGCGGCTGTCCTACGGCCTTGATTTCTTCCCATCCAGCACATGCTTGCTCTTTCCGCCCTCTCTCTGCTCGAGATTTAACTTCTGAGGAAATGCGTGCCTGCTTTCAAGGCCTCTGAAACCTGCCCCTCACTTCCCTTGACCATTTTACAAAAATGCCAACACGTCCACACGCCCACCTCCCTTTACCCTGCTTTCTAATGCTACACAGCGGCATCTGACAATTTCCCCACTTGTTTGTGGACTACCATGCTCCCCAAAGGCAAGAGCCTGTGTCCTTCACACCTCCCCTTCTCTGATCACCACAGGACCCAGTGAGCCTCAGAAGTAGTCACTGAATACCTGTCAGCAGCAGAGAGGAATTGACAGGTCTGCTCCAACCACGAAGACAAGAGGAGAAACAGCCCAGAGATGGAAGACGCGGACCACGCCTTGCCATGCGAGCAGTCAGCAGCTGGGCATCGCTACAGGTCGCCTAGGACCAAACCAGAGAGGGTCGGACCTGCATTGCCACCATGTGTCCACCATTCAGATCCCACTGCTGACGTGTACACGTAAAGAACTGTGTGACATTGAAACCGGGACTCAGAACTGATGGACATTGAAACTGGGACTCAAACATTTTTGTTCTTATAGGTTTATTTCTAGCCTGCAGAGGCAAGAAGTTTTTAAAGAAAAGAATCGGGTGTGGGGGGAGGGGAAGCAGACACAGAGGCAAAGAAGCAATGAACAGACTGTCAAACTACAGCGGGAAGGCAGGGGAGGTTGTGGGGGAGGGGCTGTAAGAGATCAACCAAAGGACTTGTATGCATGTATGTAAGCATAGCCAGTGGATATAGGGCATTGGGGGAGGGGGGGACAGGTGAGGGAATGTACTGGGGGGTGGGGAAGGCCGGGGGAAGTCAATAAAGAAAAAAAGGAGACATATGTGTTACTATTTGTAATACTTTAAATAAAAATATAGTTAAAAAATACCTGTTAAAAAAAAAAAAGTAGTAGTTACTGAATAAATGCCTTCCTGAGGAGAAGCCGCTGCCCCCTGCAGGTAACGGCCTGGAAGTGGGGAGACGGCACCTCTCCCGGTCCCTGCGGGGTCTCCTTCCAGGGGGAGGCCTCTGTGCTCACCGTCAGGCTGAAAACGACAGCACGTAGTCTGAGACGTGTTTGTCCTCGGATCTGTCGACGGACTGTCTATATCCCTTCCCGCTCATCCTTCTCTCGCCTGTTTGGGTGTCATCTCTCTTGATTTCACATTTTTAGCACCACGGCCACCTCGTTTTCTCACACTAACTTTCTCGGAATGACGCGTGCTTGGTGGAAAACGGCAGCCCTCTTCATTTTTTTTTTTAAATTAATGAATGTGCTATCTTAAATATATTTCATTGATTTTTTACAGAGAGGAAGGGAGAGGGATAGAAAGTCAGAAACATCGATGAGAGAGAGACATTGATCTGCCGCTTCCTGCAGGCCCCACACTGGAGATGTGCCCGCAAGCAAGGTACATGCCCTTGACTGGAATCGAACCTGGGACCTTTCAGTCCGCAGGCCGACGCCCTGTCCACTGAGCCAAACCGGTCTTGGCAGCCCTCTTCATTTTAGATTAAAAACAGTATTTCATTTTTTTGGTTACGGCCATTTAAAAGATATTGTGGACATTTGTCCTGGTGACAATAAAAACTAGGAATATAACAGGGTAATTCTGAAAAAGCAGAATCTTACCTAAATTATTTAGAACAGTTGCTCCTTCCCTCGATAATAATAAAAATGTAATATGCTAATTAGACCGAACATCCTTCCAGACATCCTTTCAGACGACCTTCCGGACAAAGCCAGGGGTTCGAGGGAACCCCGGGTCCTGGGTGCCTGCTGGCGGCCAGAGGGAAACCCGGGTCCCCGGTGCCAGAGGGAAGCTGGTGCTGGCAGCCGGGGGAAGGAAGGCCCACTCTTGCCTCAAGTTAAACAATAAACTTTAAAATGTCAAGAGGAATCAAAATGTACTCATCCAATGGACTTATCCTCCTCCACTGACGGTCTGTACAGCAAACAGTGCCATCACCGGAATTAAAGCACATAAACTGTACTTATAACACTCGCGAATTGTATACTCCTTACCAGGGACTTCACTGAATTACAATTAAGAGACTGTTGACCTTCTGGGATGTGAGTGCACTTGGTTTTGACTTAAACAACCCTCTCTAGGTCTGTCATTCTTTCCATGTCCATGTCCAGATCTGAATGGCTCATTGAGGATTTCAGATCGCATACTCATAAGCTGATTCATCAGGATGGACACAATCCCTGCTGCTAACGTCTGAATCAATGGCAAATTCACTCACACTGCAGAATCTGTTCACAGCAATTTCCTTTTGCGAATTACTGTCCTTTAAAAAAAAAAATCATTCTACACCGACATGCCTTTTCTGGCTCAGAAAACAAGCAGTAAATATTTAATAGCCTTTCAAATGGCTAATCCTTTGCAAAGTGAATTGTGTTAAATTGCAAGTGTATATGCTTTCAGCTCTCACTGACCAGCACTTCCCTGTGGAATCTCAATGTTGGCGGGAACCCCCTCTCCTTTGCAACTTCTCACAAAACTGACCCCTAAAAGTTCCAGAAAAAAAGGTAAACCGGTGAGTCCTACATTCCATTTTGTGAAATATCAGAATGATAACCACAGCTGTAGCAACAGAGCATTATTGATCTGTAAGATGTATCCTCATGCGCGACACCGATCATTTCTAATGAGAGGTATCATATTGAACAGTTATAAAAGACATACTTTTAATTTCATTGCCAATCTATGTTCATTAGCAAGAGCCAAGACCAAATCTTATTTAAGCGGCAATGAGTTGCAGTATGCAAAATGAAGGGATCAATCAGACCGCGGGGAAATTCCAGGAGATAGGCACAGATTTGCCCGAAATAAGTATGAAGCTACATAGTGCAGCATCTGAGTAAGCATACCTGAAATTCACATGCCTTTGAGCGCTTTAATCTTTTTTTATTTACAAAAAAAAGTCACACACCCAAAATGCTATTTTAAAAATCAAAGAAATCTGCTCTGAATCTCATTTTACCACTTAATAGAGCAGCTGAAAAATGACTTAAGATGTGGCCATATGGTGTGAGACTCCAGAGTCAAGGAAAGCACGAGATGGTGTAAACATGTAAGAAGCAGTAAAAGGCTGAGACCGGTGTGGCTCAGTGGATAGAGCGTCGGCCTGCGGACTGAAAGGTCCCAGGTTCCATTCCAGTCGGGGGCATGCACCTTGCTTGCGGGCACACCTCCAGTGTGGGGCGTGCAGGAGGCGGCTGATGGATGTCTCTCTCTCATCGATGTTTCTGACTTTCTATCCCTCTCCCTTTCTCTCTGTAAAAAAATCATAAAATATATTTTAAAAAAAAAAGAAGAAGAAGAAGCAGTGAAAGGAGGCAGTTCTGAGCTCCGATACCAGAAGCTGATGATGGAGACTGTCCCTTACGGATGACATTTGAGGACACTGACTCACTGGTGTTTTCCGAAACGGGAATTCTGCATTTCAAGCGTCTGCTTCCCTCGGCCTGGGATCATCTGTACAGAAAGACTCCACGGAATAAGTAACTGAACTGCCCAGCGCAGCTCAATCAACTGAACAAAACGACGAGAGGAGAGCGCCAGTCTGGCAGCCACCGAAAGAACGCGGCATCGTTTTTCTCGCAGAGTTTACAGGTGGATCTCGGAGCGTTGAACAGACAGCCTGAGTGCGAGCGTAAAGACAGTGGGGGAGCCGGTTTGGCTCAGAGGGTAGAGCGTCAGCCTGCAGACTTCGGGGACCCGAGTTCGATTCCAGCCAAAGGCACCTGCCTGGGTGGCGGGCTCAAGCCCCAGTAGGGGGCGTGCAGGAGGCAGCCGATCAATGATTGTCTCTCATCACTGATGTTTCTATCTCTCTCTCCCCCTCTCCCTTCCTCTCTGACATCAATAAATATGTATTTAAAAAGAAAAAAAGACAGCAGGGAGAGGGTGAGGCTCTCAGACTGTGTCCCCTGCTGTCATGACGTTGCCATGACATTGCCATGGGAGTGAGGAGTGAAGAGTCAGGCGTTCGCCTCCGGAGCCGTTCTCTCACTGACTCTGGGAGAAGTGCGGTGTCTCCATCCATTTCCCAGCCTCCCTCGGGCCCAGCCGGAGCTTCTGTTCCCTGAGAATTCCAAACAGCCCCTTCCTCCACATCAGCGGTTCTCAGCCTCCCTAAGGCCGCGACCCTTTCAGACAGCTCCTCGTGGTGTGGTGACCCCCAACCATAAAATGATTGTCGTTGCTACTTCGTCACTGTAATGTTGCTACTGTTATGGATCGCCATGTACATATCTGTGTTTTCCGATGGTCTTTGGCGACCCTGCTAGCGGTTCTCCACCTGTGGGTCATGGTCCACAGCTTGAGAACCGCTGCTGTAGAGCCTGAGACCATGGGGAAACACAGATATTTACATTACTATTCATTAACAGCAGCAAAATTACAGTGATGAAGTAGCAGCAACAATCATTTTATGGTTGGGGTCACCACAACATGAGGAGCTGTCTGAAAGGGTCGTGGCATTAAAAAGGTCAAGGACCAATGCCCTAAATGCACCTTCTCGATGGAATTCAAGGGCCTCCGCACAGCCTCCGCCCGTGGAGACGTGACAAGCCATCTGCCCAGCGGTCCTGGCCCAGCACCGGGGCTCTGGCTTCCGCTCCTGGGACGTGAACTGACTCAGCGAAGAGCTCCTGACACAGGCCGGGGACTGCCCAGGTGAGGAGAGGCCTCTGCTCTCCACGAACACGCCATCGCGACCTTACACCTGAGTCAGGTGCTCCAGGCCAGGGACAGGGTGCAGAAGGGACCTGTCCTGGGGCCAAGGGCCACCGGTCCTGCTGGGTTCCTGTCTGCCCAGGGCGCCGAGCGGTTTCAGCAGCAGCATCGCAGGAAATACAGCGGTACCTCGAGATACGAGTTTAATTCGTTCCGTCACCTTGAGGCGTGGGAAACTATGAGATGCTCAAGTCGCGGTAAACTGGTGGGTCGTGTGCAGCCGGCCGATCCGCGCGATGACTCCTATCTCAACTGTTGCTCGTCTTTCAAAGCAAAAATCGCTCGCTCGATGGTTCGTATCTCAAAAATCTCGTATGTTAGGGCACTCGTATCTCGAGGTACTATACGTGCATGCTACAAAGCCCTCTGACACCTTCCCCTCCCACCTTGGAAAGTGAAGGGTGACCTTTGACACCTGTCCCTTCCTCTGTGGCTGACGGAGAGAGAGAGGGCATGCACAGGGGGCGGGCGGAGGGTGACTTGCAGAACAAGAACTGGGGCTCTGCTCTTGGGCGCCCCCAAACCGCTTGGGGACAAGGCAGCGAGAGAGGAGGGACAAGGCTAACATTAACCCCCGTTTGCTCACACCTGGACGCTGGTGCTGCCCCCGGCCACCCTCCGTCCCCCCACTCAAACCCAGCCGGTGGCTGTGCAGGTCGGGAAAACCACAACTCCGAACCTCACACCGTACCCCGGCGTTGTCCTCCCAACAGATGACTCGCCGGTAGCAAGTGCTGAAAACACGACGCAAGACGGGGAGCTGGCAGGGCCGGGCGGCGAGAAAGGCAGGAGATAGGGGGCGCCGGCTGAGGACATCCTGGCACCCCAGCCTGACAAACCCCCCTCCAGGTCGCCGGGCCCCCTGCTCGGCCCAGCGGAGGGGGGGGTCCCCCCTCTCCTGCCCAGGGAACCTGGCCCCATGCCAAGGGCACTGCCCTCGTGCGCTGCCCTGAAAATAAAACAAAGGGCGCCATTCATCCTATTTCTCAACCACTGCTTTCTCTGCTGAGTTGGGGAAGAAAAACTTGGCCATCCTCAAGCTCAGTTTAAAAAAAAAAAATTATAGATTTTCTTCTGAGTGTCCAAATAAACCGAAAAAGAAAAAAAACGGCCCGCGGTAAGAAAAGAAAAATACACAAAGCCCTTCAAAGCGCAGCGGGCCACACACTGCTGTGGGCCGGACCCCCAGCCGGGGAAGGCGGGGCGCCCGGTTCTCCCGGTCCGGGGAGCCCCCACCCCTCCCCGGCTCCCGGGCCACGTGGCTCCGCGGGGAGACTCCGGCGGCTCCCGGCGTCAGCCACGCCGCGTGTTTACGTTCATCGCGGTGACATTTGCCAGACGGTGTCATCCAGGAACCCCGGTCGGAGATGGGGCGCACGAGAGGGCCCGGCGGTGCATTCCAGAGGAAATTGGACCCAGGTGTGGCCCCACGGGAAGATGGCTCCGTTGGCAAAAAGACGCAGCGGGGAAGCCCACCTTTCCGGCAGGAACGGCCACCACCTTCGTCCCCCGCACGTGGGCACCGGCGCCTGGAACAGGGTCCACGCCTCCGTGTGGCGGTCTGCACGGATGATCACGTCTCTCCATCAGCAGCTGCACAAACCTCACCCTCTCGGGTGTCAATTCGGAGCCTGGTCTGCAGTTCCCCAGACCCCCCTTCTGCCTGGGAGGAAGCTGGTCAAGAGTGCGAGACCGGTTTGGCTCAGTGGATAGAGTATCGGGCATGTACCTTGCTTGCGGGCACATCTCCAGTGTGGGGCATGCAGGAGGCGGCTGATCGATGTCTCTCTCTCATCGATGTTTCTGGCTTTCTATCCCTCTCCCTTCCTCTCTGTAAAAAATCAATACAATATATTAAAAAAAAAAGAAAGAAAGAAAGAAAAAAGAGTGCGAAGCCAGAAGCTGCTCTGAGCAGCCTCTGAAAGTGAGTAACCTAAAAGAACGGACTCAGCCGAAACCGGTTTGGCTCGGTGGATGGAGCGTCGGCCTGTGGACTGAAGGGTCCCGGGTTTGATTCCGGTCAAGGGCATGTACCTGGGTTGCGGGCACATCCCCAGTGGGGGGCGTGCAGGAGGCAGCTGATCGGTGTCTCTCTCTCATCGATGTTTCTAACTCTCTATCCCTTCCTCTCCCTTCCTCTCTGTAAAAAATCAATAAAATATTTTTTTTAAAAAAATAAAATAAAAGAGCGGACTCAGGGACAGTATGTGGGGACCCCTCTGCCGTAAGTAAAACAGCTTCCTCCACCGAGGCTGACACACCAGGACAGCGTTCACTGTAGCAGTTCAGTCACTGTGATGTGGCCGGCGGAAGGAAGGACAGATGCTAGGCAGTGTCCCACCGAACCTGCTGGTCATACAAGGCTTTTCCGGAAACCACAGAGCCAGGGGGAGAGGGTGGACTTCAGCCAGCGCAGACCCGGACAGCCACCTGCCCCGGCACCTGACCCGCAGCGTGACCTCAAGGCAGGGACTTGGCCTGCGCCCCGGCCGCTGCACCAGTGAAGCTGGGACAACAGGGACCCCAGACAAGCGCTGGGAGGGTGAAATAATGATGCGCCTGTCCAGCGCGCCCCTGTGCTTGCACCTGCTTCTGCGGGGCCGGAAGCTTATGAGAATTTTGGTGCCATCTTTAAGAAAAGCAACCAGCTGAAGCCGGTTTGGCTCAGTGGATAGAGCTTCGGCCTGCGGAATGAAAGGTCCCAGGTTTGATTCCGGTCAGGGGCACATACCTTGGTTGCAAGCACATCCCCATGGTGGGGTATGCAGGAGGCAGCTGATCGATGTCTCTCTCTCGTCAATGTTTCTAACTCTCTCTCCCTCTCCCTTCTTCTCTGTAAAAAAATCAATAAAAAAAAAGAAAAGAAAAGCAATCATATGGTGACGAACATTAACTGGACTTACGGTGGTGATTATTTTGCAACATGTACAAATCTCTTTTTTAATAATTTTTGTTATTAATATGTTACATGTATACATATCTTCCCATCGCCCCCCCCAACATGTATAAATCTTGAATCGTTATGTTGTACACCAGAAACTAATACATTTTTAGGTCACGGATGCCTCAATTAAAAATAAACAAACATATCTAGAATGATAATTTTCCCAAATAAGCTCATGAATAATGTAAATGAATTCAGATTGAGAAAATAAACCACAACCACATTTTTTTTCAAAGTAGAGAAATACTACCGCTATGGCAAATTCCTGAAAAATAACGTGACATTTTTATTCATTACCTCTGTAATACTTTACCACATGTTTTTTTCCACATTTTTACGGCTGCCCAACAATTTGTCATTTTTTGAGAGGATACACAGCTAAATCGTTCTTCTTTCTAGAGCAGTTGCTGTGCATTTTAATGATTCACGGTTAGCATGCACCTTCCCAACATGCAACGTCACGCACAGGTGCACAAGCTCTTTGCCGCTCCATCAGAGATTCGTGCCCTGAAAACACGTTTTGATCAATTCTACTTCATATGATGTTCATGACAGACAGAGATAACCTGGTGCATGTGTAGCTGTACATGCTTCCTCCATGCACACATCCCTCAGGCCCGAGGTTCCGTTCTGCATGGACACCGTGAAGAACCACGGCCTCAGTGTATGTGGTGATGCTGCTATAAACTGGACCGGGTTTCCTCGGCCTCCGCCCCTCCTGCACCTTGATTCGCTCCCTCCCTTGAGTACAGTGGTACCTCGAGATACGAGTGTAATTCGTTCCGTAACCTGGAGGCGTGGGAAACTATGAGATGCTCGAGTCGCGGTAAACTGGTGGGTCGTGTGCAGCCGGCCGATCCGCGCGATGACTCCTATCTCAAATGTTGCTCGTATTTCAAAGCAAAAATTGCTCGCTCGACGGCTCGTATCTCAAAAATCTCGTATGTTAGGGCACTCGTATCTCGAGGTACCACTGTATTTCCAGTGCCGGGCACTAGGCACACATCCTCTGGTGGGTGACACTCCTCCGGCCCGGCCCTGTGTGGCGCACACAGTTGGGGAGGGGAGCATTCCCGGAAGCCCCCTGATGCTGGAGGGGCAGGCCCTAACCTAACGGCGCATGGAAGTGACTAAGAGCCACATAAACGTGTCCCGCTAAATCCCAATTATCCCAACTCCACGCTCCCTTCAACCATGTCCAAAAATGCCCAGAACGTTCCCAGAACCAGCTACAGAATCATCAGTGGGGCCCGACGGAAGTGAAAATGGGGATCTGCCCCTTTAAACGCATCCAGCGTTTCAGTGACAGCCGGCCACTGAACCAAGGACAGACCCGGTGCTACTGCCCAGGTTGTGGCCCAGGAGGCTGAGCCTGTTCACTCCGGTCCCGCCGATCGCGAAGGGGAGGGTAAGGAGCAAGTCTCAGTGGGGGGAGACAGTAGTTTCAACAAATCGTGGCTAAAATCGCTCACATTTGCAAGTTTTACAGATCAGAGGCCTCACAAGGGTTTCATGCAGGTGAGGGCACCTGAAGTTTCATTAGCATCGTCGCAGTCTGTGCCCCTGAAATGCAGTAGGTGCTCAATAAATACTGGGAAGAAAGCTCTATCCCGAGGGACTTTGCAGTCTTGCCAGCAAGACAAAGGAGACGACGGATAAAAGCCTGCCACACCTCAAGGTGTCAAGTCCAAGAGGCATAAGTTGCACAAAATGTGGGGATGTGGATGCAAAATGAAAGAAATAACCCAAGCGACTCGCCACGGCCCACCGGCCAGGAGCGCTGGGATACTGGCTGGCACAACCCAGATCTCTCCCTGTCCTGTCTGCAGTTTGGCGCCATCTGGTGGCCATTTCCCCCGCTGACTCCACTACCGCTGGGGACCATTTGGGGTCTTAGGGCCGAGCTGGCTCTTTCAAGGCAGTGGGAGTGAGTCCAGGACTCGCCCAATTAGCTGCGGCAAGCTCTGGGGCTCACCCCGGGAAAGTCATCTGGGAGAAATCCGGGTGTGTGGCGAGTCACCCTTCACCTCCTCGCCGAGTGATGCAGCGTCCTGTGTAACAGGACAGGATACACTGTCCCCCGGAGGAGGCACCGATTAGGTGGGAAGCTATGACTCTGGAAGCTGATGGATATTCCAGGTCCATGAACGACCAAATGGGCAAAAACTCAGTAGATACAGTGGTACCTCGAGATACGAGTGCCCTAACATGTGAGATTTTTGAGACACGAGTCATCAAGCGAGCGATTTTTGCTTTGAAAAACGAGCAACATTTGAGATAGGAGTCATCACGCGGATCGGCCGGCTGCACACGACCCACCCGTTTACCGCGACTCGAGCGTCTCATAGTTTCCCATGCCTCAAGGTGACGCAACAAATTAAACTCGTATCTCGAGGTACCACTGTATATACACATGTAGAAGAGAGAGCTGAGAGAGGTTTTGAGGGAAGGCGGCAGAGGTACTGCAGGGGCCTAAGGTCTGGGAGGAGTTCTGGGATTCTCAGGTGAGCCATCCTCCATAGAAGGGGAGGGTCGACCCAGTGGCTGTACAATTTCTGACTGAATCCCAAGAAATTAGAGACAAAGGTTAACGAGGCCTCAGAGGAGAGGCCTGGAGTCCTGAGGATGCGGGTCCAGGGTGCTGTTCGGGATTGGGGCAGCGCACAACCTACAGGACATGGGATATGGTGGTAGGAGGAGAGAGAACAGGAGAGAGAAGCTGGCCCCCAGCTGGTGGAGAGCTACGAGGGCCAGAGAGGCCGCTCTGCCAGAGTCACACCCAGGAGGCCCCACGCCCCAGGCGCAGGGAACACGGGGAGGAGGCTGGGTTCTGGGAGCTTTGCGGGGGGCCTGGCAGAGGGGGCCCCGACCTCAGAGGTGGTGAACCTGCCAAGGCGGGTGCTTCTGTGGGGCACGAGGAGGCTGGTGTCGAAAAGAAAAAAAAAGAGAAGGGAAGGGAAGGGAAGGGAAGGGAAGGGAAGGGAAGGGAAGGAAAGAGAAGAGAAGAGAAGAGAAGAGAAGAGAAGAGAAGAGAAGAGAA
>JAAGEH010000022.1:1925775-1967001 GCA_011751065.1 Lasiurus cinereus
ACCGGAATCGAACCTGGGACCTTTCAGTACGCAAGCCGACGCTCTATCCACTGAGCCAAACTGGTCTCAGTAATATATATATTTTTTTAAAAGTTGAGAGCCATGGCTGAGGTGCGGCTGCCAGAAGCAGGCAGCCCACAGGAAGGAGCAAGCCCCAGCCCTGCACCCCGCCCAGCACCCTGAAAGGCAGAGCCCCTGGGAAGCCAGCTGGCCCAGAAGGAGTGCCGCTTGCAGAGTCCCAGGGGCACAGGCCGCGTGGAGAAGGGGGTGCAGAGCTGGGAGACAGTAGCTGGCTCGCACGCCCTGCAGTGCACCGTCACAAAGCAGTGGTTCTCAACCTATGGGTCGCGACCCCTTTGGGGGTCCAACGACCCTTTCACAGGGGTCGCCTAAGACTATTGGAAAACACCTATTTCCCATGGTCTTAGGAACCAACACACCGCTCCTCGGTGTAACAAAGTGTAGCCATGTAGTTTACTGTTGTCATAGGAAGACTGTTGCCCATGCTACACCACGATTCAAAACAACATTCCATTTATTTGTCATTAGAAATAAATATTTCACAATATACAATTACATATTGTTTTTGTGATGAATCCCTATGCTTTAATGATGTTCCATTTCTAACAACGAAAATACATCCTGCCTATCAGGTATTTACATGACAGTTCATCACAGCAGCAAAATGACAGTGATGAAGTAGCCACGGAGATAATGTTATGGTTGGGGGTCACCACCCCATGGGGAGCTGTCTTAAAGGGTCGGGGCCTTAGGAAGGTGGAGAACCCCTGTTCACCAAGAGCAGCTCGCCCCGTGTTGAGGTCTCCTGCTCACCTCTGAACTCACAACAAACCAGACGGCCCCCACATATTTCCGGGGGGACAGAGGCAGCGGCAGGTAACCCGTCCTCAGGCTGAGGCCCACCCGGGCCACCCTCCGCGGGGCCTCTCCTTCCCGCCCAGAGCAGCCGGGAGGCCCGGGGGTCGTGTCTGCGCGCCCCCCTCGCCCATGACAAATGGGCCGCTTAAAACAATAAGCTCCGGGCGGGCGCGTGGTCTGGACGCTCCGGAGCTGCCGGGCGAGTACAAACAACAGAGCCCGGTCGGTGCCTCTTAAAAGCGGGGCCCCAAGCACGTGCCCTGTCAGGGGAGCCTCGGACCCGCAGCGTAAACAGTAACCCGAGAATATTTACACGAAACAAACGGCGCGGCCTGCGCCCGCTCAGCCGGGAGCATGATGAATTCCTTGCAGGTCTCCCTCCCGCCCTGGCACAGAGCGGGCCTGGGTGGGCCGCGGACGCCCCCTCCGAGACGGCCCACCCGGCTCCCCAGCCCAAACCGGTTCCCTCTGTTCATGGTGTGGAGGAAGGAAAGACGGCCCCCCAATTTGTTTTATTATGCAGCTTTGTCTTATGAGGCCGGCCGGCTCCCTCGGGTTGAAGGGGCTTTGATTTCTGGGTGCGTCCGGCCCAAATTCTGGTTGGAAGTAAAGGATCCCCCTCCCCAACTCCCCAAGAAAAGCCCCCGAAGCTCCAGCATCCTCTTGGATTTTCCCTCTCCCTCTTTTAAGAGGCTCAAAGCTAACGTTTAGAGCAGTGGTTCTCAACCTGTGGGTCGCGACCCCTTTGGGGGTTGAACGACCCTTTCACAGGGGTCGCCTAAGAAAATGCAGATATTTACATCACGATGCATCACAGTAGCAAAATTTCATGGTTGAGGGTCACCACCACATGAGGAACTAACTGTATGCAAGGGTTGCGGCCTTAGGAAGGTTGAGAACCACTGGTTTAGAGTGAAGGAGAGAGAAACACTGAAAAGGTGATGAGAAGATGTCAACCCTCTTTGCCCACATCCAGTTTGTCCTGTGCACCACCCGCCCTGGTCCCGGGCAGTCAGCCGGCAGGAGACGAGGTTAAAGGAGCTACGAAGCCACGTCCACACAGTGTCCACTCCATAGTCCCAAAGAACAAAACGCGGCAGAAACGTTTGCCCATACCAGCGGTTCTCAACCTGTAGGTCGAGATGAACCTAAGACCATTGGAAAACACAGATATTTACATTACGATTCATAACAGTAGCAAAATTACAGTTATGAAGTAGCAGCAATGAAAATAATTTTATGGTTGGGGGTCACCACAACATGAGGAACTGTATTAAAGGGTTGCAGCATTAGAAAGGTTGAGAACCACTGGCCCAGACGGTCAGCTTGCTTCTAAGAGGCCAGTCTGAGAAAAGGTCAAGATGAGTCAGGATACTGGTCAGAGCATGTTGCCAGATGTTCTCAACCCAGTTTATATGATAATCCTTCCGTGTTACAGACCTATCCCAGCCCCTTCTGCCAGCGAAGACTTAGAAAATGCTGATGATACGGTAGCTGTCTGCCAGGTCAATCTATGGCCACCTACTGCTGGTTCGGATTTTCTAGAGAGGCATGGAGGAGCAAGGGAGGAGGAGAGGAGAGAAAGACAACAGGAAAGAACAGGGCAATCAGAGTATGAACAAGAAGTAAGATGTGATTGTACTGGATTCGAAAATTCTTTATAAAACATTGCAGGACAGCTAAGATTTGGAAACTACCTAAGTGTCCCTCAGCAGATGAGTGGATTAGAAAACTATAGTACATCTACCCAATGGAATATTCCGCTGCTGTAAAGAAGGAATTCTTACCATTGGCATCAGCATGTATGGGCCTGGAGAGCATTGTGCTAAGCAAAATAAGCCAGTCAGTGAAAGATACATATCACAGGATCTCACTCATTTGTGGAAAATAATGAACAACATAAACTGGTGAACAAAAATAGAACCAGAGCCCTAACCGGTTTGGCTCAGTGGATAGAGTGTCAGCCTGCAGACTGAGGGGTCCCGGGTTCGATTCCGGTCAAGGGCATGTACCTTGGTTGCAGGCAGGTACTTTGGGGGTGTGCAAGAGGCAGCTGATCGATGTTTCTCTCTCATCGATGTTTCTAACTCTCTGTCCCTCTCCCTTCCACTCTGTAAAAAATCAATAGAATATATTAAAAAAAATAGAAACAGAGTCATAGAAGCATTGAACAGACTTTCCAATCTATGAGGGGGTAAGAGATCAACCAAAGGACTTGTATGCACACATATGAGCATAACCAATGGACACACAGCAGAAGGGGTGAGGGCATGTGCTGGGGGGTGGGGGCAGCTGGGGAGAGGTCAGTGGGGGGAAAAGGAGACTTATATAATTCTTTAAACAATAAGGAATTTTTTGAAATCATAAATTACTGTTTTTTGATCAAAGGCCAAATTTAATCAACTTTATTTTAAACCACTAACTTACATGTAGCGCCAAAGTCCATCATAACTTTATTTAGTAAGTATGGATGGGCTTAGTGAAATTATCTTACTCAGATGTCTGTGTGTTTTTTCTTTAACTTTTATGGAATCAATATATACTTTTTAATAATGAATTGTGGTAACATATACATATATATATATTTTACCATTTTAACTGCTTTTAAGTATATAGGCCAACGGCATTAAGTATTCACATGGAAGTGCAACCATCCATCTCCAGAATGTTTTGCTCTTCCGAAACGGAAAGTCTACCCATGAACTAGACGTTTGGCTTGAGACAGGCCTTCTGCAAAGCCAGCAGCCGGGGTGCAGCGGCAGGCACCCGGAGAGGTTCACTGGGGGGCTGGCCAGTGAAGCGAACCCTCCTACAGCCCCAGCTAACTCAGGGGCACCGGTGCTCTGACCCTCTCTCCCTGCTCACTACTGACGCCCATGACTGCAGCAAAGCTCTAGAACAGGTCTGGGAAGCGGATGAGAAGTCCGTGTCCCTTTTACATGTCAGCGGACAGAGTCCCAGCTGGCTCCCAGCACACAGCCCTCGGTCAAGGTGAGAGTCCTCTCCCTCTTTTACAGGTGCTGGAACTCCGGCTCCAGAGAGGTAAGACCAAGCCCTCCAACCCGCTGCCCAGGGCTCGGTCACTAAGCTGCATGGTCTCTGCAGACAACGGAAGGACTAGGCGCTACCGCTTCTCAGCTCTCACCGTCGGAGAAACAGACCCGTTGGGTCTAACCAACGGCATCGGCTCTCTTCACCACAGCACCCCAATGTCCTTAGTGCCTGAAAACCAAGCCGCGCCCCTCGTTTTTCCATCTTTGGGGCCTTTACACTGACAGCAAAACGACCCAAGGAAGCATAATTCAGGAACAAAATGAACACCACCAAATTCAAGAGTCAGTTTAGAAAACAAAAGGTTGAACTCAATCTCGTTTTAATTTTTAATTCCATAAAATAAATTCACAATATGTGCTTTTTTGAAAAGACCATAATCTTTCTTGTTAAACAAAATCAACAAAACAAAAAGAATACATTTCTTTGTGCTTTATGGATCGAAAGGACCCCGTGCTAAAGCCATATAAATACTAAAGATTTACATAAAATGGCCAGAATCAACAAGTGGCTTCTTTTTAGTTCACAAAATGACTACGTATTTTGATTTCTTTCAAATAAATTCCTCCCACTGATACTCTTCTCTGTGCTCAAAAGCAATATATTCCCTAAATCTTCAGAGACTTCCCATTTAAGCTGCAAAAAGGATAAACACAATTCCTTGAAGTCATGCCCAACACCACCATTCCATCTCCCTACATAAACATTAAAAAAATTAGGCAAATCGGGTTTTGGGACTTATCTCTGGAATAAACAACAGGTTATCCTAAAAGTGGGAAGGCAAAAAAAGAATAGCCAGGCTTTGAAAGGGTAATTTTATCATTCTCCCCACTTCTTAGTCACTTAGCACTTGATTTTTTTAACATACACATTAAAAAAAAAATGATCATTTGGAAAGTGAAAATTGAATACAGACCTTGGAAATAACGAGTGAGGGGAAATCAAATCCATCTTTGGTTTTGTTCTCAACAATTAAAGCTGGTTCCGCAGCCATGGCCATGCCACTCAGCTGACTCAGGGGGTCTTCAGGTTCTCGTGAAGTTTCAATGAGGACTAGAACTATCACTGGGCAATTATGAACAACCCATAATGTCCCCAGCTGATCAACAAAGAATGCTTCCAGTTTTCCAAGCTCTGTGTATCTTCCCCTCATCTTCATTGGCCAAACAAAACTTGGTCATGACTGATGTTTTTCCTCAAAACTTCCCCGAATTCTTACACTGGATCACATGAAAATACCACTCCGCATCTTCCAGAATTCCCCGATATTTTCCTTTATGGCATATTCAGCGCAGCTCTTGCACTCTTGGGGTGTGAATCCAACTAACGCTCTCCCTATGGTACCAATTCCCCGATCACCCGCCAGCTTTTTAACTTGACTTTCTATGTAATGAGGTGAGACATAAGAGAAATGGTCCCCAAGGACGCTATAAGCCATGTATGGGGACTCTCCTGAGGCTTCTGAAGCTTCTGGGTCTTCAAAGCTCTCCACATTGCACGCTATCTCAATCTTCCCTTCATGGGGAAAGGCCATCGCCTGGACGCCCTTCAGGCCATGGGCACTTGAGCCCCGAATGGCACCGGCAATCTCTCTTCCCGAGGCCAAGTCTTGAGAGTCTAGGGTCACGTTGCAGTTCATCACGTACGGGCTGGCGCCAATGCCTAGGTCAGTGGAAAAACGTGTTAACCGAGCAAAGCAGAAGCCTCCTTCTGAACGTTCTATCCTTCAGCCAGTTTTAACCCAAGGAGCTACCTTTACATGACTTGTAATTTAAAATCATACAAATATCTCTCATTATCAACTCCAGAATTTTGTGAAAAAATAATGTATGTGTATGTGTACATAATATGTGTGTGTGTGTGTGTGTGTGTACACACAGTGGTACCTCGAGATACGAGTTTAATTCATTCCTTAACCTTGAGGCGTGGGAAACTATGAGACGCTCTGAGTCGCGGTAAACTGGTGGGTCGTGTGCAGCCAGCTGATCCGCATGATTACTCGTATCTCAAATGTTGCTCGTATTTCAAAGCAAAAATCGCTCGCTTGATGGCTCGTATCTCAAAAAACTCGTATGTTAGGGCACTCGTATCTCGAGGTACCACTCTGTGTGTGTGTGTGTGTGTGTGTGTGTGTGTGTGTGTGTGTGTGTGTAGAGAGAGAGAGAGAGAGAGAGAGAGAGAGAGAGAGAGAGAGAGCGCTGTTTAAGCTGAAAGCAGAAATTTTATCTACCCTGAAAGTATCTGAAGGTCGTTCTTCTAGAATAACTAAGAGTCCAGCATTTCCCACATTCCAACAGAAAAAGGGCAGCGCGCTTCCGTGTATAAATATCAACAGCAGCAAAAACAGTCTGGGCTTTTCCTTCATTCATTTCCAAGGACATCTGCACAAGGGCTGGGCCTCAGGGTCTGGGAGACCAGAATAAGCCACACTCTGCGCCCATCCCTTCCTCCCCCAACACACCCCTGTTCTCACCATGTGAGGTTAACACCCGAGTCAAGCGAACTTCAACACCGGTCCTGGTTAGGGAAGGAGGTCACTACAGTGTGACAAAAGCCTTGTTCTTGGGAAGAGAAAGAGCACTCGTGTCTCATGAGAATGGGGGTTTGGAGCTCTATGTATACCTACTGAGGCACAACCTGGTAGGCGCACCTGTCCCACCCCCAGCAGCCCCAGGACCTGGGGCAGCCCAGGCCTCTCTCTCGGAGCCCTGTTACTTTAGAGCGGGGGGCAAATGTCCCCTTTCTTCTTGCCTCAGGAATGGCGCGGCTCATGTTACATAAATAACCCCGCTCTAATGATAGTTTACATTTCAAGATGGACAACTTGGTTGAATCGGCATGGGCATAGAAAGCTTAGGTTTGCAGTTTCTTCGCTTGGGGGGAACCTTCTATTTCTGAAAGCAAGGTTGAGCAGGGATTGATGGAGGATAAAAGGCTGACCTCATGGTCAGCAGCTGACCATTCCTTAGCTACCATTTCAACGTCATTTTACCGTCAGAGCTCTTTCTGGCTACTTTCAAACGTATCGCTCGGGATGGCCGTGCCCATCCGAGAGACCCTCTGGGTTTCCTGACCTTGGACGGCCACGGTTTGGGGGCTCTCTGCTGTCTGAGCCTGGGCACGCTCATACTCACAGACGCCGCACAGAAAGGCAGCACACGGAAACCACATTTCGTCTTTTTCCCACATGTGTACACATAATAAAAACCTTTCAACTCCTGAGGTTGGGCCTCTTCCTACTGGGAATTCTGCAGAAATGAATTACACTCTTTCTCTATCATGCTGATTTCACAAAAATTAAATTTCCTCACAGTCAATACATCTTTCTCTCTCATAATCTCATACACTGAGCACTTACTCTAAATATCTTTGAGAAGTAGATCAGTTTCAATATTTCACAGAGCGCATTGGAATTCTTTTTTTTTTTTTTGGTCAATGCTAATGCCATTCATTAATAGAAAACATCCAAGCATGGTTTTTCGCTCTCCTCCACCCAACGGGTAATGATCTCCTCCAATCGGATAGGCCTTCCCTGTTCTGACTCAAGAACTGGTCTCATCTTCACCATCACTCCGACGCCTTCGCTCGCTCACTCTTTGCTGAAGAGTGTATTTATACATACACGCTGCTACAATAAGCACAACACTTCAAAATACGTATTGTGCTTGGCTATTTCTAAATTTTGATGCGTCCAATCAGCATTCAGATATCCACATGCAATGTGTCAGCTTGAGGGAGTCCTGGATATGGACCCAGGGCCCTGGTGCCACATTGCGATGGCGTAGGCCAGTCCTTCCTACGGCCACAGGATCCAGAAGATTCCAAGGCACCTTTTACCACCACATGCCCAACAACTGTCCCTTTCTAGTAGCATCTGCAAAGACGATCATTCTTGTTAATAAATGAATTCACTGCCTAAGGCAAGTTATTGAAGAGAGAAAACATTTAGATCACAAGCCCAGAAACACAAGAATTTGATAAAGAATATACTTGTCCCAACACTGATTTACTTAATTTTTAAAAACCCACTATTTTAAAAATGCCTTTAAAAGCAGATGTAAAAGAAAGGCACATGTAAAAGTGAATTATTTCTTAGAAAAATAAAACTAAACATCAGAAGTAACTTTTATATTCTCTTTTAAATAAAATAAGAGGTAACCACTTAGCACAGAATGACCATTTTTCATGTATTCCATTGTTACGTGTTATTTTAAATTCTTCTATTAAACTTGAATTACACCGTAATTTAATTTGTTTTATCACTGCAGCTTCAGCAGTGAATAAACAAAGACAAATTCAATGAATCCTGAGAAGTTTCTGACCTCATCTGGTAGGGGTTCCCTTTCTGTGGGGTTAGGAGGTAATGATTTCTCCCTTGGAAGCGTGCAGGGGGAGGGGTGGTACTGGGAGAGGAAGAGGGAGAGAGGAAGAGGAAAAGGACACCACTTTCTGCCCAAATGCATGCTTTCCCATCTTCTGCCATTTAGTCATTTTCAAGTCCAACCCTAACAGGGTGCACTAATGTTAACGAATCCAGCAGTCCCAGTGGCTTTATTCAAATGCTGAATTTGACTCTTTATGCTCGTTAAACTTAGCAAGAATTTTTAAATAAGGAAAATAATCCCAGCAACTCGAATTTCTAGTGGCACGTCATATAATTAAAGCGATTCCTCTTTTTGCTCTAAGATTAGAAAGCTGATGTGAGTTTGCTTGCGGTTCGCCCCGCCCCTGCCTCCCAGATTGGCAGGCTGCTCTCGAATCCCCCCACTCGAAGCTCCAACCCCAGTTCTATTCCAACACAACTGTCACAACGCCCCCCAGAAGGCTACCAACAAGGATCAATCTCTGCTATGATTTCACTTTCCATGTGTTCCGTTCTTTAATAAAAAACTTGTCATTCGAAATATTGGTGTTCACTCCTAAATATTTTTTTTAATCAAAAAGAAAAAGAAACTGAGGTTCAGTTGCTATTATTTCCCAAGGAAATATAACAGGCCTGAGGTTTTCCTGACAATCCTGCTATTTTCTTGCACAGAAACACTGTATTTATCATATAGACTGCACGGCTGGTGATTTAGATATTGTAGGGACCTTACGGTGAACTGATAGAGATGTAAACTCTTTCTGCAGATTGTTTAAGCAGAAATAAAAGACCCAAATGCACTTAATTAACATCTGATGTGGAGCTTTTGCAAGCACAAATGCGATATTTGTGCTTGAGCCCTGGCAGTAATGACTGTGAACTATGTATTAATGTCTGGTTTAAAGATGCTTGTGGTAGGACCACGTCTGGAATAACACAAATAAAAACCTGCATTCAGACAAAACAATAGTGCAGAGCCCATTAGAACAATGAAAAGGCAGCACTCAGAGGAAACACGCGTCTTGCTTTCCCCCTTAGATCAAAATTATTCTCAAAATGAGTTCTCAGTGGCATCGTCCTCAATCAATCAATTTATTTATTTATTTGTTAAATATATTTTATTTGTAGAGAAGAAGAGAGAGAGAGGGAGAGTTAGAAACATCAATGAGAGAGAAACATCGATCAGCTGCCTCCCCCCCTACTGGGGATGTGCCTGCAACCAAGGTACATGCCCTTGACTGGAATCGAACCTGGGACCCTTTAGTCCACAGGCCAACGCTCTATCCACTGAGCCAAACTGGTCAGCGTGTCGTTATCAATCTATTTAAAGGAAAAAAGATTCTCTATATTTTCCTCCACAGGAAGAGTTTCATTTTAGCGGCTCAGAAGTTGCTTAGGGGTGTTTTAGACTTCCTACTCATTATGTTAGAGAGTGGGAATTTCTGAGCATGCCCCATTCCAAAGAGGCCACAGACTGTCCCCCAAACAGAGGTGTCAGTGCTGACATCACGCCAGGCCTTGAGATATGGTCTCATGGCCCCTTCCCAGCACGTAGGCCTTCTTCCATAGAACACTGTCAGCTTTCTGAAGAACAGGATGACCCTGTGAATAACATGGTCGTCAGCTCTGACGTTGCTGGGGAAAAACTGTTCTGTCTGGGGTTGTTCGCTCTGCAAAAACAGGATGTGGTAAATGTGCTTAAAAGCGGTCCTGCACAAAGGGTCGCTGCTGCTCTCTGGCCTCCCTGTGTGGAGAAAGGCAGAGCAGCCGCTGGCCAGCTCAATCCATCCTTGCTGGCTTAATACCAGCTTAGCAGCCTCCGTGGTCATTTGCAACTGGTTATTCGCATTCACTCCACAACATTGATACTAAGCTTCTCTGCTAGTATTCACACATGTGTGAGGAGAGAGCTGGAGTGGAGTTCTGGGATACTGGGCATTTCCATATCTGAAGAGAGAACTTGACCTTTGTGGATTCCGGTACAATGTGAATAAACAGAGATTCTCATGAACCAAGGTGCACCTCCCTCAGTAAATATGTTTTACGAAAAACCTGCTGAGTGTCAGGAACCTGGAGTTGCTGGATCTAAAAACATGAAGAAGCTGAAAATAAGATGAAACCCAGCCTCGAGGTGGTCTTTGCTTCACAGTTACAAGGAGAGCAGGCACCTGACCTGGGACTCAGGTTCCACAATACAAACAGTCATTATACCGAGCAAATAGGCATTGTTACATGTGGGTATTGAACTTGTTTAGAACAGGTGCTAAAGAGAAGTCACAGCTGAGACAAGACATTTGGTGACTAAAACCATAAAACTCACAAATAATTGCTCAGTCCCATGCTCCATGGCAGAGAGCATGCAGGGCTCTGAGGCATGTGGCCAGATCTATAGAAAAGAAAGCTAAGCAAGAACCACGGGGACAGAGCTCAGACTGGCACCCCAGGGATCTGGATTCAAGGCCCACCTCCTCAGGACACAGTCTTTGCTCCACTGTTGTTGTTGTTTTCACAAAATGCTTATTATATTTTCTCGCTCTTCGAGGAATTGTGAACCTCAATTTCTCAGCTTTGAATCTTTCAAAATAGAGAAACTTCAGAGAGGGAATTACAGCAGTAGGTACACATTAACATCGTCATGGAAGGAAGCCAGTCCAGGTGAGGCCAGCTCAGGTGACCTGGTTGTTCCTGAATTTTCCATAGTGGAGTGGTGTGCCCTTCATCCATCCAACACCCAAGTCCTTCATGTGCTCATCGCAGGTCCCACAATCCATTACACATTGAGACTTTCGCCTCCCATCATCCAAAGTGGATTTATAGTCAAACAGAGAATCATGGAAATAGGTTCCTTAAAACTTCACAGACTCCTTCTGAAACAGGAAAGTGATTTTTCAGAGACTAAGTAAAAGTTTTGATGTGGAGTAAATCGCATTAGTCAATGTCAAGAAAAGTGGCTGATGATGCTACGCTTCTGATTTACAGGGAGAGAAGTAGCAGGAGCAGCTCTCAGGAACCCATTTAAATAGCTAAACAGAAGTCCCCGACTCCAAGATGTGCCGATTACCTCCATCCATGATTCCCAAAACAGCAAATGAAACTGTGTAGTTCAAAGAATCGTCCCTGTATTTTTAAACAATGATGCATATAGTATATGCAGGCCATTCATATAACATATCAGCCAGCAGTGTTTAAATTATCCCATAAATGTTTAGGGTTTTTAAATATATATGTATAAAGTATTTATTTATAGATCTGAAAGTATCAACTATTACTGCTTTGCCCTAACTTATGTTCCCCACGAGCTGGCCAACTACAAACTTTTAAAAGGAATTTGGTTAAAAGATTTTGTCTGTTTGGCACTGGCTAGGAGTGCTAGTCATTTCTGAGCTCACTTTTTTCCTCTCCTGTTTATAATATTCTTAGGGAACTTCAAAACAGAAACCTGCTCCCTCATAGATCTGCTTCCTCTGGGGGACTGCGCAGATTAATTTGTCACTGGAAAGTTAACTGTAAGTGTTCAGTTGATAGCACCAATCATCCTATTTAATTCTTTTTTCGGAAAAGAAATAAACAGCAACAATGTGTTGAGGCTTTTCTGTTTTGATGGGAGAAGTGGAAAGATTTGTTGAGAAACACTGACATAAATAAAGAAAGTTAGAAAAATATATAAAGCCATTAAATTTTAAAATAAGGGAAATCACCACCACTGCTGAGAACTAAATGCACTGAAAAATTAGATGAGTAGGAAACCAAGATGGCGGCATAAAGTAAACACCTGTATGTGCTGCCTTTCACAACCACACCAAAACTACAACTAAAAAAAATGACTATCCCCCAGAACCACGGGAAAGCTGGCTGAGTAGAAGTTCTCTACAACTAGAAGGAAAGAAAAAAGTGCATTGATACCAGGTAGGAGGTTCAGATGCGCGGAAAAGCAGAGGTACAGAGGCGCATGGATCGGGCTGGTGACTGGGTGCACTGTTTTTTCCAATGGAAAGGGAGATACAAACTCCCAACTGCTCTGAACTCCAGTTTCCGGCGAGACTCTGAGGAGCCAGAGTTCTACGGGAAGAAATGGGTGGCTTTCTCACAGAGATGCTCACAGGAATCACTGTTTACTGCACTGGGTACAGGACACTGGGACACAAAGACATGGAGAGGCAGAAACTGCTGACTGGCAGCCACTGCTGTTTGCCAGTGATTCCCTGAAACCCCGCCCCACCCAATTTACAAACCCACCCAAACTGTGCACAGCAGCTTTTGCATATACAGTGGTACCTCGAGAAACGAGTGCCCTAACATATGAGATTTTTGAGATATGAGCCATCAAGTGAGCAATTTTTGCTTTGAAATACGAGCAACATTTGAGATAGGAGTCATCGCGTGGATCGGCCGGCTGCACACGACCCACCAGTTTACTGCAACTCGAGCGTCTCATAGTTTCCCACGCCTCAAGGTTATGGAACGAATTAAACTTGTATCTCGAGGTACCACTGTAAATGATCTTCCCTTTCAAAGCCTAACCTAACAAATTGTAGCTGGGTCAGAGAGCTCCAAAACTTCCAAATCCCAAACAAAGAGGAGAAATCTGCAGATCTCGCTGTGGCTCAGATGCGCAGAGAAGCAGAGGTACAGAGGCCCACCTCTCCCTAACCTTCCCACTGTAGTTGGAGAGTCTGTTTGATGCTTTACTGCCTCTGTATCTATCTTTTTGTTCATCAGTTTATAATGTCCTTTATTATCCACAAATGAGATCATGTGGTATTTTTCTTTCATTGACTAGCTTATTTCACTTAGCATAATGCTCTCCAGTGCCATCCAGGTTGCTGCAAATGGTAAGAATTCCTTCTTTTTGATGGTGGCATAGTATTCCATTGTGTAGCTGTACCATAGTTTTCTCATCCAGTCATCTGCTGACAGGCACCTAGGCTGTTTCCAAATCTTAGCTATGGTAAATTGTACTGCTATGAACATAGGGGTGCATATATATTTTCTGATTGGTATTTCTAGTTTCTTAGGATATATTCCTAGGAGAGGGATTAATGGGTCAAATGGGAGTTCCATTTTTAGTTTTTTGAGGAAATGCCATACTGTTCTCCACACTGGCTGCACCAGTCTGCATTCCCATCAGCAGTGCACGAGGGTTCCTTTTTCTCTGCATCCTCGACAACACTTGTAGTTTGTTGATTTCTCGATGATTGCCATTCTGACAGGTGTGAGATGGTGTTGCATTTTTGTTTTGATTTGCATCTCTCAGATAATTATTGACTTTGAGCATGTTTTCATGTGTCTTCCATTCTTTTCAGCCACCTTATGACCGTTTCTCTGAATTCTTCCTCTTGCAGGTTGCTTGCCTCCATTTCACTTATTTCCTTTTCTGGTGATGCCTGGTTTTCTTTCACATGCGGGCTGTTTCTTTGTTTTCCCATGGTCTCTCTTCTCTGAGTGTTTGGTTATGTAGTTCTCTCTCTCCTAATCCCAGGCAAAATCTGACCTTTCTGTGTCAATTGTGGAGCTCCTCTAAATCCGAGTGTTTGTGCCAATTGGGGACCAGTATTCTGGGGCTCGCAGCTCTTTGGTGGGTGCCGCAGTTGTAGATTTTCAGACTTCCAATAAGATCCACTTTCCCCTTCAAGATGGCACGGTCTCTGCATCCAAGCTGGTGGCTCTGAGAGAAAAACCCAGCAGCAGTGGGGGCTGCCCAGTCAGGGAAGCTCCGTCCAGCAGTCCCCCACCTTCTCCTGGAATATAGCTGTCCCTCAACTCACCAACAAACACTCCCCGTGCGACCCCCAGCTGTTCTGTCTGCTCAGGGACAACGCTAGGGACACATCCCTCTATTCTGCTGCCATTTTTTTTCCCAATAAGATTTATTTTTAAAAAATTAGATGAGTAACATTTATACCCTGTTGACCAAAGTATTGTAAATTCTACTTCAATATACAGGGCTTTTAAAAAAATGAAAGCTTTTTTACGCCTTCAGACATAAATTTTTTTAAGGGAGAATTTGCTGAGATTTGAGCTGACCATGTATATTGAATTCCAATCTGGTTTGCAAATTACTAGAAACGAATTGTTTATCCACAACCCTTATTTATTCTTCCACCTTGAAACATACATGATGTTTTTCTGCCCACACTTGCTTTGAGCCCATTAAATGAAGGGCCTGTGGATGGACAAGGTTGCCTAAACTGAGCTACTCTTGTAACTTTCATGTTTTTTTGCACAAATTGAGGATTTTTGCCACTTGTCAGGAGATATCAGCCAACTAGACATTGGGGGAAAAGTTATGTACTCTTTCCTTCTTATCTTGAATCTTCCATCCACCCCCATCTAAATAAACACATTGCAACCCAGCTTTTATAAAAACTGATCGTTGATAATCCTTAATAATTATCCTTCATGAAAGATAATGGAAAACAATCACAAGATCCATTTAGAGAAATCATGAAAATAAGTTGGAGCATGATAAATTTTAAAATGGGTAAGATTTGAGATAAATAAGATAGATGCACATATCGTTCCCAACATTCAGGTCTTACTACTTGTACTACTTTATATCCTCTAGCCTTGACCCTGGCCAGTCCCCCGACCCGAGAATCTCATTCACATCTCCCGTGGCTAATAGCCTCCTTCTGGTCCTTGCTCCAAAGCTGCATCACAGCGAGACTTACTCTGGATTATCCCATTTAAAATCGCAATTCATCCCATCCCAGAGTTCACCGTTTTTGTTGTTGATTTTTTTTTGTTCTGTTTTGTTTTGTTTGGCTATAGCACTTACCATTTTCCCACCTGCTATAGAATTAATTATAAACTAAGCTTGTTATTTATTGTCTGTCTTCTCATCCATATCCCCTGGAACAGAAATTCTTTGAGGACATATAAACTCTATTTTGCCCACTGATGACAGTGTCTGTTGCATACTAAGTACTTAACAAATTACTTGCTGCATTCATTAACTACAATTTCTCTCTGCAATGTATTGTCTTTTCTGTGTCTCTAAAAATTCTTCCACCACCTCATGCTCAATTGCTTGCATAATAGTCCTTCACTTAGGCATGCCATAGTTTATTAAATTCTCAAATACTGAACATATATAATGCGTCCAGCATTTGCTATGGTAAGTGATGTTCTGATAAGTATACAGTGGTACCTCGAGATACGAGTGCCCTAACATACGAGATTTTTGAGATGCGAGCCCTTGAGCGAGCGATTTTTGCTTTGAAATACGAGCAACAGTTGAGATACGAGTAATCTCGTGTATTGGCTGGCTGCACACGACCCACCAGTTTACCGTGACTCAAGCATCTCATAGTTTCCCAAGCCTCAAGGTTACAGAACGAATTAAACTCGTATCTCGAGGTACCACTGTACTTGTACATAAGGACATGATCCTCTTCTTTTCTCCTGGGGATTTACCACCAGGAACAGAACTCCTGCCAGGGCAGCCATGTACACCTTTGAAACTCCTGATGCCTGTCCTGAACTCACTTCCAAAGCTTTCACCAACTGGTGGCACCTTTACCAGTACGGGTGCCCGTGACGACATCTCTACCAGTATCCAAATTGCCTTCAAATTACCATCTTTAAACATTTTTTCGTGCCAATTTTGAACATTTGGTCTTTAACTCAGACATGCTTTTCAAATCAGGTTAGAGTTCTTCCCAAATACAAAGCCATGCATTCTCCCGGCACTGCAAAAATGAGACCTGGGCTTTTCAAGTGTTTGCCTAACCTTATGCTCAAGCCAGCTGCGCTGTATTCTAACACCAGGAGCCGTCTGCAGTGCCGGCCCACTAGCTCTAACCGCACTCTCTAGCACTGGGCTGACTGGTGTGTGGTGCGATTCCTGCAGTTTTCAATGAGACTCGAATTAGAAACCAGGAACTAGACTTCCGAGAAACTAGTCACAGCGCTTACACTTCTACACTTGCGAGACAAATTGTGGGAAAATATGTTAGGTTCGAATTGGCAAGGAGCAATCCGTTTCTTCCTTTTTCCCGTAACTACAGACTGTACCACACTTATCATCACTTTTTTATATACCTCCTCTGCAGGGAAAGGGAAAGAGGCCCTTTAGGATTGCATTTGGTACTTGGCAGACATTATTTCGACTTCACCGTCTTAGGAGGGAGGTGCAGGTATTGTGCCCATTTCATAGATATGGGAACTGAGGCTGAAGGAACTCTCAGAGGCCACACGGCCGGTAAACAGCCAGGGCAGGATTCCAGCAGCCTCAAAGCCGTGATTTTTCTGCTGCATCGACTACAGACACCCTTCATTTGAGAGCAGAATTCTGCCCCAGGGGTCTGTAAGCAGAGGCCTTTGTGTGACTGAGCAGAGCTGTGTCATGAGGAAATGTGTTTCTTATACCTGCCCACCTCTTGAATAGCCAATATTTTTGTAATGGCTAAGATATTAACTGACTACCAAAACATTACCTAACAAAGCCCTGACCGGTTTGGCTCAGTGGATAGAGCATCGGTCTGTGGACTGAAAGTCCCCAGGTTCGATTCCGTTCAAGGGCATGTACCTTAGCTGCGGGCACATCTCAGTAGGGGATGTGCAGGAGGCAGCTGATCAATATCTCTCTCTCATCGATGTTTCTAACTCTCTATCCCTCTCCCTTCCTCTCTGTAAAAAATCAATATAAAAACAAACAAACAAAGAAAACCATGTTACCTAACATGGTTGAATTTGTGACCCCTTCAGAAGATATCCTATATAATAAAAGCGTAATATGCAAATTGACCATCACTCCAACAAGATGGCCGCCACAAGATGACCAGCAAGGGAGGGCAGCTGGGAAGAACTAGGTCTGCAAGGGAGGGCAGTGGGGGGCAATCAAGCCTGCAGGGGAGGGCAGTTAGGAATGACCAGGCCTGCAGGGAAGGGCAGTTGCGGCAGGGAGGGGATCAGGCCTGCAGGGGAGCCATCCTGGATTGTGAGAGGGATGTCCTACTTGGATTGGGCCTAAACGGGTAGTTGGACATCCCTCTAGGCAACCCATATTGGGGAGGGTGCAGGCTGGGCTGAGGGACACACACATCCATACACAAGTTTCATGCACCAGGCCTCTAGTTTGAGAATAAAAGAATTAAGACCCAAGTAAATGGCAACAGGATGGATAAGCCCTGCGCATGGGGCAGGGCTGGAGCATCGGACAGGTGAGATCGTGTGACCCTGGGGCAGGGAGAACGCCATGCCTGTCTCCGGTGCTGCTCACTCTGTTCCAGAAGCCTGGTGTCTACAGAAAACTCCCCAGCTGTCCCAGAACTGATTTCCAGCTGCACGCATCAGCTTGGCCACACTGGCTGGTCAGGTTCAGAGACTTTCCTACCAGCTGCAAGTAACCTGGACCAGGTCCCTGCCGCCCCACCCCTCTCCCATGTCCCCATCACCCCTGGGCCCAGCATCAGGCCTCCAGGCGCCCCTACCCCAGAGTCAGGAGTGACACCATTCTCCTTAGCCTGGCCAGGCTCCAGCGCTCATCATGTGTCTCCGAATAGCCCTCTAAGGGACTCGCATCAAATATCGAAGGAGGGCTGCTAGCCTCTCTGGTCAGCTTATGAAGAGACAGGAGAGAGCAAGAAGCGCAGAGAGCCCCCGACCC
Source organism: Lasiurus cinereus (assembly GCA_011751065.1). Taxonomy (NCBI): domain Eukaryota; kingdom Metazoa; phylum Chordata; class Mammalia; order Chiroptera; family Vespertilionidae; genus Lasiurus; species Lasiurus cinereus. Next base: position 1,943,679 of record JAAGEH010000022.1, read on the forward strand.
AGTTCACTAGGGCCCTCACTGCGACCGACACTATGCAGGAGGGACCAAGTCCAGGGCATCTCAGGAGTCGATCCTCAAGTTTATAAAAACAACAGCAAACAAAACCAAAGTGCAAACCTGTTAAGCCACATCTTCGGGCAGGCGCCGCTCCCAGGTCGGGTTCAAGGGCACCGAGATCCCTCCTCGTGAACCAGCCCAGCTGCTTCCTTCTCTGGACCAGAGGACGCTTCTGGGGCAGATCGGCCTCACCGAAGAGAAACACGCTGCTGCCGGGGACGCGCAGGACGAGGGTCTCGGCCAGGCCTGTGGCAGCGGGAGGCGTTAACAAACATAGATTAAAATCGGGCCCAAAGGGAGGAAATCAAGCATATGATTGTTTTAGAGTGGTAACATGCACTTAACACGAAACCTACCATTGCAACCATCTCTCAGGGTAAAAATCAGCGGCATTAAGTACATTCCCATCACTGTGTAAGCGTCGCCATGAAAGCCTATAATTCATACACATTTTTAAAATCAAAGCTTGAAGATAATTTATTTTTCCGTGAAGGAGGAGTCCAGTAATAAAAGGTTGTCTTTGTACAAGGGAGGCTAGAATGTCGAAGCCATGACAAACATGTGTAGAGAGCTCCTGGGAAGGCAGACGGGCATTCTTCCTTAATAATTGTCAGCTGAACCCAAGGCCACAGGCAAAGCTGAGTGGGTTACACATCTTACCAAAAAGGCAGATGGGTTCTCAGCACTGACTCTTATCTTTGCCCAGGTATCAGGAAGTGGGTTTTGATATGTAAATCCAATTAATCACCAGGAATGCAAGAATGCAAATAATCTCCTTTGTCTTGACTTTTGGTGCAGTGGTACCTCGAGATACAAGTGCCCTAACATATGAGATTTTTGAGATACGAGCTGTCGAGCGAGCGATTTTTGCTTTGAAATCCGAGCAACATTTGAGATAGGAGTCATCGCGCGGATCGGCCGGCTGCACACGACCCACCAGTTTACTGCGACTTGAGCGTCTCATAGTTTCCCACGCCTCAAGGTTATGGAACCAATTAAACTCGTATCTCGAGGTACCACTGTATTTGGGGGTATAAAATAAACATGCTGCATCAGCTCTGAGTCACTGTCTCTCCATCAGAAGAGGGCAGTGGTCCACCTGGCCCCAGCTTTTCCTTCCATTTTGTGTCTTGTCTCTTTCTTTTATTTCTCAATCCCCAGCTCCTCTACTCAGGAACTGGACCCGCTTTCTAGCCACGCTGGATACAGAAAAGAGAGAAATATTACAATATTCATCATTAAGATGAATGAAATTGGTGCCTTCAGTTTTTTAACCATTTTCTGACATCCTCAAATTGTGTATATTGCTAGGAGAGATAAAAAGATCACCAGGGCCAGATCTGCACTGTCAAATATGGTAACCCCTAACTATGTGTGCTATTAAGTTTTAATTTTAATCAATTGAAATAAAATATAATTAGCCTGACTGGTGAGGCTCAGTTGTTGAGCGTTGACCTATGAACCAGGAGGTCACAGTTCGATTCCTGGTCAGGGCTCAATCCCCAGTGGGAGGTGTGTAGGAGGTAGCCGATCCATAATTCTCTCTCATCAATGATGTGCCTATCTCTCTCTCTCCCTTCCTCTCTCAAGTCAATAAAAATACATTAAAAAAAAAGAAATAGAATTAAAAATTAAGTCTTTCAGCTGCACTAGCCATAGGTCAAAGGCTCGATAACCACATACGCCAAGTGGTCTCCTTACTGACCTCCTGGTTCACAGCCGACTGAGTCACACGCCGGAATGATGATAGTATTTTAAAAATATATTTTCACCTTTATGACTGGCTGACCTTATTTACTCAAAAATGATTTTAGCCATTTCTATACAGGCATATTAATCCTTTTCTGTCTCGTCTTTAGAGACTTCTCTGAGCTTGGTTACCCCTCTTTGCAAAAGGAGGATCAATGCATGGAGACATTTCTCTATGTGATAAGAAGTGTAAGCGGCAGTTTGTTAACAGATGTTTTCTTTGAGTCTTTAACAGGCATAAATGTGACCAAGATGTAGAATTTTATTGAGAATATACAATAGTTAAAGCAGCTTGAGAAGAAGCATTGAAGAACCTGCTGAGTTAAATGTATGTGCCACATCCCTCATGCCTGCAGTGGTATTTAATACCCCTTTCCCTTCTGCTTTTGTTCTTTCAGGAGCAACGAGGGATTCCTGGTATACCTGGAGCGGAAATGTAACCGCTAAACAGAACTGCATTTTCAGCAGCTCCAGGAACCTAACGGAGAAGCTAACTTTTGTTACATTTTTCCACGGCGGCCAAAATGCACAATCAGGGGGAAAAAAGCCATCACATCTGTCATTCCTTTTCCTCTGGAACCCAAAAACCCCCTTTCCTCTTGCCCACACACGATACGAATGTGGGGCTTATTTATTTTAAGGCAGAGCGCCCTAATAGTGCTCAAAAGAGTATCAGAGCTTTTCCACGGTGCCTAGCAAGGAAAGGAGCCTTTTCCAACTCGTCACCTCAGACTCCGTAACAAGCAGAGGTAAGAAAGCCCCGGATCTAAAAATTAACCTGGTGCGAGACTGGGAATCTTTCGAGCATCCTCTAATTTTAGCGGCGCTCTCTTAAGATAGCCAAGTTTTTTGTTCATTTTATTTTTTGTTTATTTTTTTTTTTTTTTTTTTTTTGGTTAATGAGAAGGGGGAGAAAAAGATTCTCTTCCCCGGAAGCCACACAGCTCTCTCAGATGGCAAAACAAAGAGCCCTAAACGTTTGTGATTTTTTTTGCCTAAATTCACACACATCCCTAAAATAAAACCGGCTTCTTCATCTCGCTCCAGTCCTCTGAAAACACAGCGCAGCAGCGCTGAGATGCGGCCCTGCCTCTCTCTAATTAAGTGCAGACTGGGGAACATTATTCTTAGTTTAGTCTATGCCAGGGGGGGGGGCGGTGCAAATGCCTCCCTCTGCCATTCAAAAGGGGTTTGAGAGACAAGAGCCTTGCTTTTCCCAACGTCTTCATTAAACGGAGCCGCCGAGAAAGGTCTCCCTACCGTCCAGGAGAGCCACAAAGCTCCCCGGCATTCACCCCCTCTGCTGGGCTTTGAAGTGTCAGGCCGGGACCATCCCACTGGTCTCCCAAGCCACCATCAAAGCCATCGCATTACGCCCCAAGCTGCCAGCCCCAGAGCGGGGGGCCCTGACCGCTCCAACACAAACACTGCATTAGCGGGGCGACCGCAATCTGCCTCCCCCCCCAGTGGCCGCAGCTCGCAGAAATCTCTACCAGATGGACGCCTGCACGGGATGCGAACACGCATTGTGCTAGAGCATGGGAGAAGGATGCTCAGCGTGCCGACTGGAACTGGATTTTTTTTAAGAAACCGGGGGGATGGGGGGAGAGAGGGGAGAAAACGCAGCCGATCTTTCTGATGAAAGAACAGAAACGCTGGGCTGAAAGACGAGACGCGGTGCAATTGCTAAATTGCATTTCCACGGACACGTTCCGGGGCCTGTTCCTTCTTGAGGCGGCAGGACCCGATTGGAGGGGCAAGACCCAACTCACTGGATGCTACTGTGGGCGCTGTCACGTTCCGTTTCGCGAGGACAAATAAGCTTACCAATGATGCTAGGCTGACAACGGCCTCTCTGATTCCCAATAACAGGCCTGGCTACGGAAAGTAATTTCACTCGTGTCGCCGGATTGTCCATTTATCATCGCCACGGCGGTAAAAAACAAAAAAAAACAAAACACCAAGCGCCAAGAAAAAGAGTCTGGTGCGTATTAGGAGAACAAGGTCCTGGGTAAAGGAAGATAAGCACTCGATTAATTTTCATGTAAAATTTAATCTGTCACAAAAAACGGTTTCAAATACTACTGGGACCTAAGGATCCCATTCCTTTCTTTGGGCTCTTGGGAAATTCTTGCAGATGTGCACAAAAAAAAGGTTATTGTTGTGAATCCTCACCTGAGGATATTTTTCCGTTGATTTTTAGGGAGAGTGGAAGGGAGAGAGAAACATCGATGTGAGAGAAACACATCTATTAGTTGCCTCCTACACAGGATCCAACCAGGGCCCAGGCCAGGGAGGGGCCTGCAACCGAGGTACGTGCCCTTGACCGGAATCAAACCCAGGACCCTTTGGTTCACAGGCCGACGCTCTATCCACTGAGCCAAACGGGCTAATAGTGGGACTTAAGTGCTTCATGTAATATGCTATGTACGCTCACGGAAATATAGGAATGCAAATAGTCATTTGGGGCACATTTATGTGCATTTACTTATTTGGATACTTAATTTCCATATGTGTGTATATTTAAAATCTTTACTAACGTTATCACACACTCTGGATCTCCTGAAGAAGCACACCCTGACCCTGGAGACCAGGTTGATGGGCTGGTGGGGGATGAGGGTGAGGAGAGACGTGGGTGGATGCACTAAGTCTTACGGACACAGCTAGCGCCACTAGGTCCTCTCTTTAGGATTTTCTAGTGGCCTTGACGCTGGAAGTCCCAGCAAGTACCAGGAAGCAGGGATGAAAAGAAAAGGAATTCATGAAAAGCATGGCCAACGTCAGGGGCCTGGGCTGGAGCAGTGAACACGGTCCCAGTCACCTGTTACTAATCCCTTCTTTAAAACACCATCAGTAATCACACAAGATCAATTTCTTGGGGCTGTCGATAATGACTCAAAATCAGAAAGCCGATAGCCCCTGAGCGCCCCCAAGGTTCCCCTTGCTAACAAGGGGTGAAGGTCAACAAATGTCTCCTGCAGTAACCCCCGGCTCAATCCCAAGGATTCTGGAGGCCCTTCCCGCAGGGGAAGTGGCCATGGGCAGATGGGCCTCCCGGGGCCTAACTCTAAATGTTGTGACTTCTAAACGAGGAAGGAATTACAAGGAGGAAACAGGCAGCAAGAGCCAGGCATTTCACTTATTCATTCCAACTAGAAGGTTCTTCTAGTGCATTTATTCTGGTCAATATTTTTTTTAAATATATTTTTCTTGATTTTTTACAGAGAGGAAGGGAGAGGGATAGAGTTAGAAATATCCATGAGACAGAGACATCGATCAGCTGCCTTTTGCATGCCCCCTACTGGGGATGTGCCTACAACCAAGGTACATGCCCTTGACCGGAATCAAACCTGGGACCTTTCAGTCCAAAGACTGGCGCTCTATCCACTGAGCCAAACCGGTTTCGGCAATTCTTGTCAATATTTTTAACAAACCCTATTCAGCATGCATCAAGAGTGAGAAGGGGACAGAGGGGAAGCTAACATAAGGGTGGGTTATCAAGCTGGTGGTTGCTGGGAGCAACTGGGACTGGATTTTGCTGGGATGGGCCTTAGAATTCAGCCATCTTGGGGACAAAAGGCGTTTACCTACCAGCCCTGCCTGGACTCCAGACTGCTGCAGAGCCGGCGTACGAGAGAAGAGTGTAGCTTCCCAAGGATGATGGGAATCACCTGAAACGCCAGAAGAAGAGCAGGTGTGTTCCAGTTCTCCCCTTAGGCCGCTCCCTCCTCCAGTACCGCTGTTTCGCTGTGGTTGATGTAACCTGTTCACTTATTAAGCCTCTAGCAGTATGCCCTTATGCACATCCTGGTAACTCTCCTTCATAGATAAAATGGACCATAAAGTCTCTAGAAATCTATCTTAAAATTTTTTAAGATATACTTTTATTGATTTTAGAGAGGAAGGGAAAGGAAGAGAGAGATGGAAACTGTCGGAAACCAAATATTGTTCTCACTAAATGGATGTAAACAGGAAGCCAGAAGGCTGGTCAACCTTAATTGCTCTGAAAGGTCAGAGCTAATTACTCACTGTTTAGTTGAAACATTATTGGTTGAAGCAACCTCTATGTTTGTTTCATGTTAATTTCTGTTTTTGTTATTTCCTGCCTAAAGGCTAGGGGTGTGTCCCAAAGCCTTAATAAAAGGGAGAAAAAGGCCAGAGCAAATGGCAGTCCTTTCCACTAGAGGAAGGCTCCCGCCTGGCCCCCCAATATCGCCAAGTTTATGCTTTCTAGTCTCTCATTTCGTTTGCGTGCGGCCTCCTTCAGAACCCGAACCCTGACCCGGGAACCCTGAACCACGCGGGACGTGGAAAGAGGTTCCCACAGGAAACAATGATGAGAGAGAATCATCATTGAAAGGAAGAGAGAGATGGAATCAATGATGAGAGAGAATCATCGACTGGCTGCCTCCTTCATGACCCACACTGGAGATCGAGCCCACAACTGGGCATGTGCCCTGACCGGGAATTGACTCATGACCTCCTAGTTCATAGGTCAGCACTCAACCACTAAGCCACACTTAATATTAAGTACTCTCTCAGTGCATCATCCCTTGTGTTTTCAGCTTTGTGTATGGTGGCAGTATTATAAAATTCTCAAACTACATGCCACGTCTTAAAGCTATGTTAATGTGTGCTTGCAAAACCAACCATTGCGTTTATGCTCTCCCAGTAAGGGCAGCGCTGAGGGTCAAGATACCTATCTCAGAACCCAGCATCTAAACTGACTAATCTCAACCACACCCAGGCTGTCTTATGAGAAAATCTCCATAGCAACCGGAGAATCAGAGTAGAAAATTCTTCAAGTGAAAAGTTGCTCCTGATTTGCCAGATCAGCCCATATTTTGACAATCTGTAATAAAGTAATCAAAGGGTCTCATGACTACCACACAAGTGTTGATGTCGTGTGAATCTGTGATGGCACATGTCCTCCGAGTCATAGAAATCCTCGAGAAAACATCAAACAAGGCTGATAATTCTAATCACATTCATTAATGCTCTTATATATTTTAAGATAAACTTAAAAAAATCAATCATGCGGGAGCTATTTCTTCATACATAGATAACACTTTATCTTTCTAAATATTGTCAATTTAAATAGTATGGTAGCCCTAGCCGGTTTGGCTCAGTGGATAGAGTGTTGGCCTGTGAACCAAAAGGTCCTGGGTTCAATTCTGGTCAAGGGCACGTACCTTGGTTGCAGGCTCCTCCCTGGTATGGGTCCTAGTTGGGGTCTGTGCAGGAGACAACCAATAGATGTGTTTATCTCACATTGTTGTTCCTGTCTGTCTCTCCCTCTCTCTTTCACTATCCCTAAAAATTAATAAAAAAAATATCCTTGGGTGAGGATTAACAAAAATAAGTAAATAAATAGTATTGGACAAACATTATTTCATTTGATAAATGATGTAAAGCAAAAAGCAAGTTTCCACATTAGTGACCAAATTCATAGCTATGGTCAGACTTTTAAAGCTGCATACTACGAACTTCCATGTTAGGTGAGCCCATTTTTGCAGGTAAATCACTGGGAGAATTTGTAAGCATCTTCTTCCTTGACCCCCCCCCTCCATTTTCACTCTACCCTTCTCCAGAGGGTTTGCATATAAATGGGAAACAGGGTCATGTTCAGAGACACTGGCTCCTGCCCGGAAAAACACTGGTAAGGAAGAAGTGGAGAACATACAGGAAGCACTATGACCACAGGAATCCTTCAGAAAAGTTGTCGATAAAAAACATGTACAAGTCCAGGAAAGGAGGTTAAATATCTTCAATACTGGGTTGGATGTCAGACAAAAGGATAATGTTCCTGTAAGTTTACCACTGATACCAAATTAGGTGAATTCATTGTTCTTGAAGCATCCGAGATAATTAAAAATCATAAAGAACGAGAGACGAGGGGACTTCCAAGCAGATGGGAGTGTGGATCCCTACACTTACTTTCCTCCTCCCAAGAGCCCCAGGGAAAGGTTGGTAAAGAGATATTTTTTTAAAGCATGGACTCATTCAAGCAAATGAAAAATGAAAAGAAGGTAATAATATTAGAACATGAAGAGCAGATAGATGTGTGGTAGTTACTCAATAGCCTCAAGGCAGCGAGAGAAACAGCAACAACCTCACTTATGCCACAGGCACCTGAAGATGGCAGCCTACCTGTGGGAGGTAAAGGCAAATATCAAAAAAGGGACACTAGTGGAAAGTCTGCTTAAATAGCAGTGTAATGCCCTTCCCCTGTCTTCAAGAAGATGAAATTAATAGAACACTCAACAAATGGGATGCTATATATGAATACATGGAGAAATGTTTTGGGTCATACCAGTCATAAATAAACTTAAAAATTAAGTAATCAATCAAAAAGATAATGATCAACTCCAGAAAAAAACAAACAAAATGTTTTGCAGAAAGGCTAAAACAAGAATCTATATATATAAAAGCCAAGCAACTGGAATGACCGGCCACTATGATGCACACTGCAGCCAGCCAATCAGCCCAATCGGGGCCCAGTGGTGCTGGCTGGCCAACCTCTCGCTGCCCTTCCCCACAGCTGGCCTGATCCTTATCAGCCCCAATTGGGGTGGGCTGGCCGGACCTCACCCATGCATGAATTCGTGCACTGGGCCTCTAGTATTTTAAATAATTCATTGTGACTAATGTTTGTATAGTCATAATAATGTAACCACTAAGTATTTATCCAAATTTTGATATAACTATATTGAGACAAGGAAAAATTGGAAAGAGTGTAAGACAGCCAATTGGCCTGGAAGTCAATTCCCCCCAGTGATAACAACAACAGTCAAGATTTAACTACAACAAGGCTGTACACATGGTCCACAAAGGGGTGTACCAAGAGTGTCCACCTCAGGTGACTGGGGAGGCTGAGCCACTGGGCCCTATTGGACACCTACTACACAAGGCCACTCTACCAACTCAAGGTGACATAGCAGCTCTACCCAATACATAGAAACAAACACAGGGAGACAGCCAAAATGTGGAGACAAAGAAACATATCACAAATGACAAAAGTGGAAGAAAGCAAACTACTGGATATAGAATTTAAAACCACGGTTATAAGGTTACTCAATGACCATTAGAAACTTGCAAAAAAAACAAAAACAAAGGACCAGTCAGAAATTAAGCATACACTGACTGAAGTAAAAAATAAAATACAGGGATTCAACAATAGAGTAGAGATTCTGAGAATCAAATCAATAAGTTGATATATGAGAAAGCAAAAAACACCCAATCAGATGAGCAAAAAGAAAATAAAATAAAAAATGTGAAGACAGTGTAAGGAGCCTCTGGGATAACTTCAAGCATACCAACATCCGTATTATGAGGGTCCCAGAAGAGAGAGAACAAGATACTGAAGACCTATTTGAAGAAATAATGACAGAAAACTTCCCCTATCTGGCCAAAGAAATAGATTTACAAGTCCAGAAAGCACAGAAAGTCCCAAACAAGAGGAATCCAAAGAGGATCCCACCAAGACATATCATCATTAAAATGCCAAGAGCAAATGACAAAGAGAGAATCTTAAAAGCAGCAAGAAAAAAGCAACTAGTTACCTACAAGGGAATGCCCATATGACTTCAGCTGATTTCTCAACAGATACCATGCTGGCCAGAAGGGAGTGGCAAGAAATATTCAAAGTGATGAATAGCAAGAACCTACAACCAAGATTACTCTCCCTAACAAAGCTATCATTCAGAATTGAAGGTCAGATAAAGAGCTTCGCAGACAAGAAAAAGCTAAAGGAGTTCATCACTACCAAACCATAATTATATAAAATGTTGAAGGGTATTCTTTAAGAAGAGGAAGAAGAAGAAAAAGATCAGAAATGTGAACAACAAAATGGCAACAAATACATACTTATCAACAACTGAATGTAAAAATCAAAATACATGAATAAGAAATCTAATAAACAGAATAAACTGGTGAGTAAAATAGAATCAGAGGCACGGAAATGAAACAGACTGATGATTCTCAGAGGGAAGACGGGTAGGTAGGGGTGGGAAGAGATTAAGCAAGGATCTTATTTGCATATACGAATAACCTATGGACACAGACAATAGGATGGTGAAGGCCAGGGGCGAGGGGGGAACTGGGTAGAGGGAGGCAATGGGGGTGAAAGAGGAACATTTGTAATAATCTCAACAATGAAGATTAAAAATAATAATATAACATAAAAGTACAAGTCCAAAACATTTGGAAAAACACAGTAAGCCTTAAATACAGAGTAGGCCTATGTGTCTCCTAGCCGTCAACTACAGTATATTCAACTGCCAACGGCAGCCTGTAAAAAATACACGCATGCTCTCTCCCCCAAACCTCCTTCCTCCCATCATTTGTAAGTGATGACACTTCCACGCCACCGTCTTGTTCCCCACCCCAACATCCTTTGGAGTCTCTCCATAAGCCAGTGGTTCTCAACCTTCCTAAGGCCGCGACCCTTTAAGACAGCTCCTCATGGGGTGGTGACCCCCAACCATAAAATTATTTCCGTTGCTACTTCATCACTGTCATTTTGCTACTGTTATGAACTGTCATGTAAATATCTGATAGGCAGGATGTATTTTCATTGTTACAAATTGAACATAATTAAAGCATAGTGATTAATCACAAAAACAATATGTAATTATATATGGTGAAATATTTATTTCTAATGACAAATAAATGAAATTTTGTCTTGAACCATGGTGTAGCATGGGCAACAGTCTTAATATAACAACAGTAAACTACATTGCTAGATTTTGCTACACCCAGGAGCGGTGTGTTGGTTCCTAAGACCATGGGAAATAGGTGTTTTCCAATAATCTTAGGCGACCCCTGTGAAAGGGTCCTTCGACCCCCAAAGAGGTCTCGACCCACAGACTGAGAACCGCTGCCCTAGCTATTACCTTCGGCCAGCGTCAGCTTTCCAAACTGATCCGCCTGCATCCCCTTGTTTCCTGCCACGCAGGCAGCGTGATCTTCCCAGAGTTCAAAGCCTAGCAGACCTAACGCTTCAGTGGTTCCCATCGCTTTGCAGTCAAGTTTGAGCCCCTGCACCTGGCCCATAATCCTCCATGATCTGACTGCTAAGCATCTCTTGGGTTTCCTACCCTAACATTCCCAGGAATGCCTTTCCCCTCTCACTCCGCCTTTAAGTGCTGGCCACTCACTGAAGTCCCTTGCAGTCCCCGAAACCCAGGCTGCCCTCACCCCTGAACCTCTGCACTGCTGTGCCCTTGATCCTGAAAGTTCTCAAACGAAAATGACTTGTGAAGTTATGTGTGAGAGTAGGTGTCTCTGTATGTATACAAGAAAGCACAGGCGCCGAAACCGGTTTGGCTCAGTGGAAAGACTGTCTGCTTGTGGACTGAAAGGTTCCAGGTTCGATTCCAGTCAAGGGCATGTACCTTGGTTGTGGGCACATCCCCAGTAGGGTGTGTGCAAGAGGCAGCTGATCGATGTCTCTCTCTCATCGATGTTTCTAACTCTCTATCTCTCTCCCTTCCTCTCTGTAAAAAATCAATAAAATATATTTAAAAATTAATAAAAATATTAAAAAAAGAAAGCACAGGCATAAAAATTTGCATGCGATTGTGACAGTATTTATAAGTCTCCTCAACACCAATTTCACGCCTCACTTGAACCCCTTCCTTAAGGTCTAAGCCAGCTTATAGCTGACATCAACAAGTTATGAAATATACAGTGGTACCTCAAGATACGAGTTTAATTCGTTCCGTAACCTTGAGGCGTGGGAAACTATGAGACGCTCGAGTCGTGGTAAACTGGTGGGTCGTGTGCAGCCGGCCGATCTGCATGATTACTCCTATCTCAAATGTTGCTCGTATTTCAAAGCAAAAATTGCTCGCTTGACGGCTCATATCTCAAAAATCTCGTATGTTAGGGCTCTGGTATCTCGAGGTACCACTGTATTATCCAATGGGTTTTTGCATACAAAGCATATAGGAATGATCGATATCAATAACCCATATCAACTATCTTTTATGAAACCGGACTGTTCTCTATTGCCCTTCTTCCCGAAGACAGTGAGTTCAGTTACTCAAGTCGGTTTCCCTGAGAAGGGTTATCCTAGTGGAAAACATCGCTTCACCGTTTGGAGAACAGCCAGTCCTCGAAATTTGAATACTTTTTTGCCTTAAAAGAATGTCTGAGCATGTTGTTAAAAAAAAAAAAGAAAAAAGAAAAAAATTGGATGATATTAGATGAACATCTGTGCAAGAAAGGGGAATGTAAAAATAAAAACTGCATGTTGGAGCATCAAAATAGTAACCATGTACAGTATACGACTGTTTTTAATCACATGAAGATTGAAGCTATTACATTTCAAATCAAATGTTATAAATTAGTTCAAGAATGCAGCTGAGCTCTCATTTAATTAGAAGTGTCCATGTTTAAACCATGAGGTACAGTAGCTGCCAATGAAGCAAAAGGGCAGGGGGAGGGAGCGACCGCGGATCCAGGCCCGCCTCCGCTGGTTGACGGTCTCCCCTGCAGGACGCACATCTGGGCAGACGCGTCCTGGTGGAAGGAAGAACTCCGTGTACTGGCTAATTTGAGACTGGATGTAATTGGACGTAATTGTTTGGAAGACAATTAAAATCATTATTCTGCCCTGGACCACGAAGAACTCTTCTCTTTTTTGTGTGTGAAACGCATTTTCCCTCCAGGTTACATTTTCTTAACTCTTTCTCGGATAAAACGTCAAGCCCATTTCGGGCCAAGATCTCCCCCAGAAGCAAACCTCTGGCTGTCGGCGCATATTAAAGCGCAGTACAGCCGAGACCGGTGTGGCTCAGTGGATGGAGCGTCGGCCTGCAGACGGAAGGGTCCCGGGTTCGATTCCGGTCGGGGGGCATGTAACCTTGCTTGTGGGCACATCTCCAGTGGGGGGCGTGCAGGAGGCGGCTGATCGATGTCTCTCTCTCATCGATATTTCTCTCTCATCGATATTTCTGACTCTCTCTCCCTCTCCCTTCCTCTCTGTGAAAAATCATTTAAAAAAATATACAGTGGTACCTCGAGCGAGATAGGAGTGCCCTAACATACGAGATTTTTTGAGATACGAGCCGTCGAGCGAGCGATTTTTGCTTTGAAATACGAGCAACAGTTGAGATAGGAGTCATCGCGCGGATCGGCCGGCTGCACACAACCCACCAGTTTACCGCGACTCGAGCGTCTCATAGTTTCCCACGCCTCAAGGATACAGGACGAATTAAACTCGCATCTCGAGGTACCACTGTATTTAAAGTGCAGCACAACCGTGAGTTCTCCTGGACACACAGGTCTCACTTCCTGTGCCCGGAGCCTGCTGCAGCTCAGCCAGCGTCCCCATCTCCGTCCCCAATCCCAAACGTGCGACGATTCACTATGAGGTCAAAAGAGAGGGGCTTCGGGGGCCGTCCAGAGCAGAATGCAATTATCCGCAGGCGGACCTGCCCGCCCCCCAGGTTATGAGCCTGTGTGCGCCGCCATTAACCGGGGCGCAGCGAGACCGGCCAGGCCCAGGGTCTTGCTTTCCTCCCAATTTGCCTAATGCCCAGACACCTCCAGTGACCGAGCTCAGATTTTCCACATGAAAGCCACCCCTGGGGCTGAAATCCAGCGTGTGACCGGACTGTGTGACAGTCCAGCTCTAAAGACAATCTCACCGAGAGCCGTGTACGGCGAGGGGGAAAGAGTCAGAGCGAACCGTTAAGGGGGGTTTCAACCTCATCATTCCCCCGCGGCCCACGAAAATAAGACACAGATGCGCAAGCACCAAACTGCCCCGAAGAGTCTGAGGGGCTCATTAGAAACCACGGCTGTTTCCCCCTGATCCTCCCTGACTTCGGGAAAGGACAGGATTGAGGTGCTGCACCCCTCAGTCCTCGGGGCTCCCCGGCCCTGGCCTGGACCACGGACGGCCGCCATGGAGACGCACAGGGCCACGGCCGGCCAGGCCAGCTGCCCGCTCAGCCCCGTCCGCGGGCGGATCTTTCCGGGGCGCTGACTCCACGGTCCCGAGCTGCTGCGAGCTGTCAAACTGGTTCCCGGGAACACACAGCCCACGGCCCCCAACGCCCCCTTACTTCTGGCCGCCGCTCCACACGCCTCCAGGCCCACGCCAGTGAGCGGGTAGATGGGGATCAGGTCCACGGCTCCCAAACACGGGTGGACCCCCTCTTGCGCCTCCATGTCGATGGAGCGGAAGGCCTCCTCACAGGCGGCCAGGACAGCGTGGCCTTGAAAGGCAACGGTGGACAGAAGTCACTCAGCTGTCGCGCACAGGCGAAGAAGCAGCCGCACGCCAGAACCGGCGTGGCTCAGAGGATGGAGCATCGGCCTGCGGACTGAAAGGCCCCGGGTTTGATTCCGGTCAAGGGCAGGGACCTTGGTGGCAGGCATATCCCCAGTGGGGGGCGTGCAGGAGGCGGCTGATTAATGTCTCTCTCTCATCGATGTTTCTAGCTCTCTCCCTTCCTCTCTGTAAAAAATCAATAAAATATATTTTTTAAAAAAAGAAGAAGAAGCAGCAGCCACATTTTATTTGTCCTGCTGGCTGTTTTTCTTTTGTAATCTGCGTGGATATGTTTGACCCCAAGTAAAAGATCCAACATTCCCCTGGCCCTGCCTCCCAATCATCAGAAAAGTTCACAATTTTTTCACATTTACTCCCCAAAGTAGAGGGGTTATGAAATGTTTATGATTCTTAAACACCTCTGTGTTTTTGTTTTTGTCTTGTTTTGTTTTAATTGATTTCCGAGAGGAAGGGAGAGGGAGAGAGAGAAACATCAATGATGAGAGAAAATCATGGATTGGCTGCCTCCTGCATGCCTCCTACTGGGGATAGAGCCCACAACCCAGGTGTGTGCCCTTGACCACAATCAAACCCAGGAACCTTCAATCTGCAGGCAAACCTCTTAAATCAGTGGTCGGCAAACTCATTAGTCAACAAAGCAGCAAATCGAGGCTCACAAGCCACATGAGGCTCGAGAGCCACAGTTTGCCGACCACTGGGCTAGGACACCTCTGTTTTTTTACAACTGGTTACTTTAAATGTTTTCAACTTTATCAAATTAATCTGATAAAACTTCTTATTTTCAGAATGCTTTATGAATTTATATTAAAATATACGCAAACATAAAGTTTTAAAAGCATTAAGTATTTATTTTCATTTTCCTCCTCTCCAGTAATTAGATTTTGCATTCAGAATACAGTGGTACCTTGAGATACGAGTCCCCTAACATACGAGATTTTTGAGATACGAGCTATTTTTGCTTTGAAATACGAGCAACATTTGAGATAGCAGTCATCACGCGGATCGGCCGGCTGCACACGACCCACCAATTTACCTCGACTCGAGCATCTCATAGTTTCCCACGCATCAAGGTTACGGGACGAATTAAACTCGTATCTCGAGGTACCACTGTATTTTGCATCAAAGATTTTATATCATCTAACTACATATGATAGACACCTAAGAGTTATGTTATTACTCTGGGTTTCATTAGCAGTACAGTACAACCATTTCAACAAGAAAGATAAACAACGAAAAAGCAAATTTTACATCTTATGATTAACATTCAAGATAATTTGTCCTGTTTGCTGGGAGCTATCAGCCAAACATTAGCTCTTCAAACATATCTTTGGAAAAAAAGGGAATCTGAGTTGAAATAGTCTATTTTAAAATATTTTGAGCCCTTTTCTAAGCAATATTAATATAAGTTTTTGTTTAAAGTTATGATCCTTCAAATTCAACTTGTCCCACTCAAACTTACAACATGAGACATTTTCTTTCAGTCCATGAGCCAAATCAAGATCTCCGGCTCCCAACCCAAAACATAGCTGCTTAGCATGTTCCATTCTATGTCGACATATCACTGACAGCAAGGCTGACTTCAACACTATGACTCCATGGGTCAAAACTTGAAGACTGTTTTTCTGAACCACAAAGGACATGTGACCATCTTCAGGGGGAATAAAGGTATCAACTCTTAGAGCCAAGGTTCATTGTAATGAAGAAGACATGGGAAATGTTTGAGAAGTGTATGTTAGAACAATGATGAAATGCGGTTTTGAGGTAGACTCTCCAGGTAATGGACTATTCCTGTGGCACAGGAAATCAATGAGTGGAGAGCATGCAGGCCTACCTGAAGCTACCCTTCATCACAGACATATACATATACATATACATATACATATACATATACATACACATATACATGAAGAAAGAAACTACAATCTCACTTAATTCATCAATAGAAGCCGCTATGGTGATGACTGATCTGTTGTAGTCCTGATCAGAAAATATATTGAGCACTGATACTTCCGGACGTTTCTTCCCTGTAAAGGGAAAAACAGAAAGGCAAGAATTAGTTCTCTCTGCTGAAGCCTTAATACTTTACTACTTCTGACACAATTAAGTCGGTTCCACAGAGAAATTCTGGGGTATGACCTTGGAAGTGACACTGGCCAATCACGACATTCCTGAGTGGCGATGCCCACTTGTTACGGCATCTTCCTAGACAGCCGGATGGCTCAGCTCAGACCCTGGGCTTCCGTGTCTCTCCACTCAAAGATGGCACTCTCTCTCTCTCTTTTTTTTAAAAAATATATTTTATTGATTTTTTTACAGAGAAGAAAGGAGAGGGATAGAGAGTTAGAAACATCGATCAGCTGCCTCCTGCACACTCCCCATCGGGGATGTGCCTGCAACCAAGGGACATGCCCTTGACCGGAATCGAACCTGGGACCCTTGAGTCTGCAGGCCGATGCTCTCTATCCACTGAGCCACACCGGCGAGGGCGAAGATGGCAGTCTCTTCTTTCGATTGCCACGTGTCACTCCAAATCCGGTTCCCTCTCAGTCTCGTCTATCGGGCCTTCTCCATTTTTCCTTCCCAAACCCAGAAACCAAGCTGTCTGGGAAAAAACCTGTCCGCTGGAAAACCTCGGAGGGGCCAACTCGTGCCTGAAGCAGCGGTTTCCGGGACGCATGCACCTGTCTGTCTGTCGGAGATGCTCCGTCTCCAGCACCTCCTCTGAGGCCACCAACAGCCCTCGCTGTTAATGGCTTCCAGCCTTCCGGGGCCTGTGGCTGGCGTGGACGTGTAACCCGGAGGAGAAGGCGGCCACACGTCACCCCACAGTTATTTCTGAGGTTTACAAGCCTGGCCCGGGCCCCTTCAAAACCCCCTGAAGCCTGCAAAAGCAAATCAAAGAGAGGGACAAACGTTTTTCAGGCGGTAATGGAGTCGTTCGCCATGCCATTAGACCTCTGTCCCCCCCAGTCCCCTGGCAGCTTAACAATTCATCTTTTCAGAAGAGAGGACAGATAAGTTGCACGCAGGCACCGCAGAGCGTACGGCGGCCCTGAGCTTAAACGACTTTCAAAGAGAAATTTACAGTGTGTCATTTGGTCTTGGCCCAATGAGCATCTCCTAGGACACAGCCCTGCCCTGGTTGTAGGTCTCGAACTTATAACCCAGGTTCCTTTACCTTAGAGCAGTGGTTCTCAACCTTCCTAAGGCCGCGACCCTTTAAGACAGCTCCTACTTTGGTGGTGACCCCCAACCATAAAATTATTTCCCTTGCTACTTCATCGCTGTCATTTTGCTACTGTTAGGAACTGTCATGTAAATACCTGATATGCAGGATATATTTTCGTTGTTACAAATTGAACATAATGAAAGCATAGGGATTAATCACAAAAACAATATGTAATTATATATTGTGAAATATTTATTTCTAATGACAAATAAATGGAATGTTGTCTTGAATCGTGGTGTAGCATGGGCAACAGTCTTCCTATGACAACAGTAAACTACATGGCTACACTTTGCGACACCGAGGAGCGGTGTGTTGGTTCCTAAGACCATGGGAAATAGGTGTTTTCCAATAGTCTTAGGCGACCCCTGTGAAAGGGTCGTTCGACCCCCAAAGGGGTCGCGACCCCCAGGTTGAGAACCGCTGCCTTAGACCTTTGAGGCCATTTCAATGCTTGAACATGACTGCATGGGGAAAACTGCAGGAGATACGGTTGCTTCCACTCGCTGGAAAATAAATGCCTCTCGAGTATCGGTGAAACAATAGGTCATTTTCTTAGCTAAGTGCTAACTTCCCTGCCTTTTCAGAAACTGTAAAAGACGAAGCAAGAGCCAGACCCTCCAAATCTCCCTTTCTAATGTGATTTTCTTTTTCCACCCTGCGTCTTCCCCTGAAAGAAAAGCTTTTATTCTCCGTTTCGCCCGGCTCCGTGGGCTCCGAGGCTGGAAGAATGAAACCCTCTCTCCCGCAATCTGGGCGGCGTGCGCGCGGGGAAAATCCCCGCGGCAGGAGGAAGCTGCCGCCGGCCTCGCAGCAGAAGGAAATTGTTTGGTGTCGGTAATGGGGTATAATAGCTATAATTCCGTTTGAGCCGCTGCCACTAATAAGCTGATAAAAAACGAGGAGCTGAGACAAGGCGTCCATCAGCGTGTGGCCTCCCCGAGGGCCTCGGCGCATTTCACGTAATCACAGGGACAGGTAACCCGATCCCATTAGACACGCTTGTGCGACAATGACCGGCCTGAGTGGCTCTTCCCACAAAGAGAATGCAAAAGCACAGCTTCCCGCTCCGAGGTGTCTTTCTTTCTTTCTTTCTCTTTCTTTCTTTCTTTCTTTCTTTCTTTCTTTCTTTCTTTCTTCCTTCCTTCCTTCCTTCCTCTTTCCTTCCTTTCTCTTTCTTTCCTTCCTTCCTTCCTTTCTCTTTCTTTCCTTCCTTCCTTCCATCCTTCTTTTCTCTTTCTTTCCTTCCTTCCTTCCTTCCTTCCTTCCTTCCTTCCTTCCTTCCTTCCTTATCAGCAATTATCGGGAACTTTCGGAGACATGGCCAGCCCCTGGCCAGTGGCAAGACAGGCATTTAAATGTGCGCATCCTGCTCCACAGAGAAGGAAAAGCTGAAGTCGTTCATCAACTCCAAACCAGGATTACGTGAAATGCTGGAAGGTACTCTTTGAGAAGAGGAAGGAGAAAAAGTTAAAAGATAAACAATTATGAACCACAGCCAAGACCGGTTTGGCTCAGTGGATAGAGTGTCGGCTTGCGGACGGAAAGGTCCCAGGTTCGATTCCGGTCGGGGGAATGTACCTTGCTTGCGGGCACATCTCCACTGTGGGGCGTGCAGGAGGCGGCTGATCGATGTCTCTCTCTCATCGATGTTTCTGACTTTCTAGCTCTCTCCCTTCCTCTCTGTAAAAAAAATCAATAAAATATATTTTTAAAAAAATTATGAACAACAAATACGTATCTATCAACAAGTGAATCTAAAAATTAAGGGAATTAAAAATTTGATCAACAGAATAAACTGGTGAACATAATAGAATCAGGAGCACAGAGAGGGAGTGGACTGATCATTCTCAGGGGGAAAGGGGTGAGGGGTGTACAGGGAGAGACTGGACCAAAATCATACACCTATGGATGAGATCAATGGGAGGGAGGAAAGGGTAGAGGGAGGGGCGGGAGCCGGGTGGAGGGGAGCTATGGAGGGGAAAAAAAGAGAAACAAATGTAATAATCTGAATAATAAAGATTTAGAATAAAATAAAATAAAAGCGCTCATCCTTAGAAATGGGCTGAAGGAAAAACACTGGTTTCTCATGGAAAGCAGTGACGGGAGGAAAAATGACCATCAGACAGGAAAAGGCGCTGTCTGCAACGCTTCAGGGCTGCGGTCGTCAGGCTCACCTGTGGCCGAAAAAAACTCCATTTAATAACAAAGTTTTCGCTCTGAACAACTGTGCGTCTGTAAACTCATGGTGGTGTGTGTACGCGCGTATATATGTGTGTGTGTATGTGTGTGTGTGTGTGTGAAACCAAATGATGCCTAGAACCATGTCATCACACGAACACTGCGATCAGGGGTAAAATATAGGAAATAAAATGTAAAACAGGAGAGCAGTGTCTGTCTCATATAATCGCTGGCCCCGGGAGCGAGGAGGCTGGGGCTCCGTCCCCGGCATCGCTAAGCGATCCTGCGCGCATCACTTAAATGCAATTGCCTAAACGCCCCTCTTTCGGGGAGACCGCGGGATGGGAATAATAGCGCCGTAATGATAGCACGGGCTCTGCCGGCAGGAGCGCTCGGTGCGTTTATTTTTCCCGCACCCCGCTGAATAAAAAGCATCCTGCCCCATTACGCTCATTCCCCGGGTGACCGGAGAGATGGCCTGCGAGGGTGCCGTTTAACCTCTCTGTGACTCCATCCTCCTCCGAGCGCGTCGCTACCCTGAGCGTTCAGACACTTGCTCTCCCCTGCCCGTCACCGTACCCGCATGCACGTCTGCAAAAGACCACATGTGCACATCTGCCTGACTGCTCTACCTCGGTATCCCGGAGGCCGGCTACAGCCCAGGAACAAGGGGGGTGGGGAGCACCCACAAAGAAAGAAGAGTGTCCCATGGATCCTGTCTGCAGAGCACAGAAACGACCGCATCGTCCAATCGCGACGTGCCCACTGCCACTGTCCGTCGTGCCCACTGCCACTGTCCGTCGTGCCCACTGCCACTGTCCCTCGTGCCCACTGCCACTGTCCGTCGTGCCTACCGTGTTCATCAAGCAGAGCTGCTCCTGCGATGTTCTCAACCACGCGCTGCCTCCTGGCCTCTGAGACGTTTAGCAGACAGGCAGCCAGACGGAACCCCCGTCTGCAGGAAGACATGCCGGTTTGTCCTGGAACGGGAGAAAAAGGAGGAGTCCTCGTTTCCGCCTCTTACAGTTCATTCGTATGTGCATGTTGATTAACTATTAAAAAAGAAAGATCACAGCCAAAACCGGTGTGGCTCAGTGGGTAGAGCGTCGGCCTGGGGACTGAAAGGTCCCAGGTTCGATTCCGGTCAAGGGCATGTACCTTGGTTGCGGGCACGTCCCCAGTAGGGGGCGTGCAGGAGGCGGCTGATCGATGTTTCTCTCTCATCGATGTTTCTAATCTTCTATCCCTCTCCCTTCCTCTCTGTAAAAAATCAATAAAATATATATTTTTTAAAAAATCATAGCTCTGTCTGGAGAACCAGACAGTCATCGTATCAACACGTCACCCTTCCACTCCTTCGGGGACACCTGAATAATAAACCCTCAGGTGGCTCCTCGGGAGACTGTGTGCGTGGCCACGCACCGAGGGGCAGAGGAACACAGCAGCAACACGGGAATGTTCCCTCCAGGTCGTGCAGCCCGGATTCTGTCCTGCAAGGGAAACCTCTGTTAACGGCTACGATTCCCTTTTAAGCACGGTCTTCCTCCGCCTTTCCCTGTTTTCCCGGTCTTCTCTGTGTAACGAGTCAGCATGACCCTGTTGTTAAGTGAGACTTAGCAAGAGAGACAGAGAGAGACAGAGACAGAGAGAGAGAGAGAGAGAGGGAAATGGAGATCATTTACTATGCCGATTCCTCCAAAAACGATTCCTCCAGCGAAAAGAAAGGAAGGGGCTCACGTAGGGGCTCCCCCCGACATCCGTCTGGCTCTGTCCCTCCGGCCCTGTGACCTGCCAAGTCCCTAACCCCCTTGCGAGCCTCCTCACAGGACTCTGGACCCTGACCCGGGACAGCTGCCGTGCCCTCTGGCCTGTTACTCAATCAGGCGGGGAAAGGGACCGATTCTCTCTCTGGAAATGGGTGAAATTCCACGCGTTTCAGAAGTTGCTCTGATTCCCTTTAGGGTTCCAGACAGGCCTTGCTCCCCCCGCTATCTTCCCACCCCTCCGAGGACAGGCCGGGAGCAGATGTCAGTAGCTCAGCAGAGTAAGAAACCCCCCCGTTTGAGATCAGACCCTCCCATGCGGCCTTTTCCCGTATGGCGTCTAAAGGTGAATGCAGCCGAGACCGGTGTGGCTCAGTGGACAGAGCGTTGGCCTGCGGACTGAAAGGTCCCAGGTTCGATTCCGGTCAAGGGCATGTACCTTAGTTGCAGGCACATCCCCAGTGGGGGGCGTGCAGGAGGCGGCTGATCGATGTCTCTCTCTCATCGATGTTTCTGGCTTTCTTCCCCTCTCCCTTCTTCTCTGTGAAAAATCAATAAAATATATTAAAAAAATAAAATAAAATAAAGGTGAATGCAGCCCTCCTGACCCCACTCCACGACTATGGGACAGAGGTCACTGGGTGCCGGGCAAGGTTCTCCATGGGGGGAGGGACCCTCCAGGTCAGCGACTCTCCACCTTCCTCAGGCCGTGACCCTTGCATCCAGCTCCTCATGGGGTGGTGACCCCCAACCATGAAATGTTGCTCCTGTGATGCATCGTGATGTCAATATCTGCATTTTCCGAGGGTCTTAGGCGACCCCTGTGAAAGGGCCGTTTGACCCCCCCAAAGGGGTGGCGACCCACAGGTTGAGAACCGCGGCTGCAGGTGGTGGTCAGCGCCAAGACCCACACACACTCCCCTTGGGGTCCAGCTCCGATGCGGGGGCGGGGGGGCCGCCTCCGCCCTGCACCCCCAGACCCTGGCTTGGGACCCCACCATTGAGTCTGAGGAGGCCGGAGCCCACGGGGAGGCCGGCTTTTCACGGGGACCCTCCCCGCCCGGGAAACGCGTCCACAGCGTGGGGCGCTGCAGGGCCTTAAGCAGCTGCTGGGCCCGGGCCGTGTCCACCGAGGGCTGCGGGCCGAGGGCGGGCGCCCGGCTAACGGGGTTCTCGGGGAGGATGGGGCTCCTCTTCCCGGCCCGCGCCCGGGCTCCGGGGGAAGGTCGGGGTGTCCCCCTCCTCCCCGTCCTCCTCCAGCAGCAACAGAGCCAGCCCTTGGCCCCTGGGGGGAGGGGCAGCCTGCACCCCCCCTTACCCTCCCCGCCCCCCATCACCGACCCGGGACAAGGGGCCCAGACGGACCCGGCTCGCCCCGCGGTTCCGGAGGTTCCGCCGCGCAGCCCCGGGGGAGGAGGAGGAGGAGGAGGACGGGGCCACGGGCCCGAGAGGAAGGCGGGGCTCGGCCAGGGTCCCCCGGTCCCCCAGTCTGCGGCCTGCGCCCACCTGGAGGCGGGAAGGCGGCGGCCCGGTTCCCGGACCAGATCGCCCTTCCGCCCCGCCCCGCCCCCGCGACCGTGACCCTGACCGTGACCCTGACCTTGACCCCGCCCGCCAGCAGCTGAGCGGACTCCAGCCCCTGGGTCTGCACGGCGCCCCCTGGCGATGGCGCTTGCTGACCGGGCCTCAGGCCCAGAGGCCGGGTGACCCCGGCAGACCTGTGGGTCCTCTCCGGGCTCAGCGCGCCAGCACCCCCTTACAATGCCCCCTGAGAACCACCGCACCCCTCTGTCCAATGCATCAATGCCCCCTGAGAACCACCGCACCCCTCTGTCCAATGCCCCTGAGAACACCGCACCCCTCAGTCCAATGCCCCTGAGAAACACCGCACCCCTTGGTCCAATGCATCAATGCCCCTGAGAACACCGCACCCCTCTGTCCAATGCCCCTGAGAAACACCGCGCCCCTCTGTCCAATGCCCCTGAGAACCACCGCCCCCCTCTGTCCAATGCCCCTGAGAACCACCGCACCCCTCTGTCCAAT